>JAXCGZ010003801.1:45000-60000 GCA_037179515.1 Halocaridina rubra | reverse complement strand
GTTTTACGTCACGGATTCCCTTTTCAACCAAGGGCTAGGACAGTTGCCTTCTTGCGAAGGGCTTGATTTAGCAGATGTAATCGTTACCCTGAGTGCATGCCCTTGCTAACCTCAGACCGTAACGGGGGGCGAACCCTCGACCTGACGACTCAGAGTCGCGAACGCTACCGTTTGAGCCACTTAAATCTACTCTCAAGAATTACCACCTAAAAATCTAGTTATATAAACCTTCTACCCTACTAATGCTAGCATTACGTCTTATTAGCATCAGTGGTTTTGAAGGCTTGCCGGAATGGTTTTTAATACTGGAAGCCTTGAATATGAAAATAAGAGGACAAACTCTCTGGCACCCACTCTCATTTAATCACTGTTTCTTTTTATTATCACTTATTTCATAAACTTGCCTATGCCTTATTCCTAATTTTACTGGAAACCTTCACTCATATTAAGAGATTTCGCACTGCAGTTATGTTGTAACTATAAGAACGCCTTGTTTTCCTCTGTCATAACTCATACAAGTCTAAATATAAGATTCTAGCTTAGGATCCAAGTTCCACCGATGATTAAAACACTTAATAAAGGTATGCATGATCCTTTTTCGGAATTGGTAATTCGCTAGGAGTATTGTTAAGTGGGAAGATGCTCCGTTTTATGGAATTACTACTGTAGAGCTTCCATAAAGGATAGTGGTCTTCTCATATTCGTAATGGACTCATAATCTTGTGTTAAACCCAGCATAATGAAATCTCTCAGTATATGATTTCGAAAGAGGTGGAAACTTCGTGAGTGACCGAGAGAACATCAAGGTCGCCATAGGATTTCCTTATTCTATTTGTGGGGTACGTCGGTGAAATATTTTTCCATCAAATAAAGTATTTTGGTCTCTGGTCAAGAATATTCTGCAACTTGAGTCAATTAATACTTCGTTAGATTTGTTATCTGTCTTACGCAATATCATTTCTCTTGGTTGCAAGAAAGGCTCATCTATAAAAAAAATTGCAGACATCCACAGTACCTTAGTAGTTATATCCAGGCCTTCATCGTGTCTTCTGTAGTGTAGACAAAGAAGAAAAACCAACGCTTGATTCTGATTAAAAGAATCTTCACACGCGCACATGTCCAGTGGATCATTATTTGGCTAGTTATATATCAAACAACAATAGCGTTTGTACAAATTGTGATTGTTGATTAAAACTGAAACCATTTACTTTTGAGTTGATTTGTAAACATGTGAGCCAAAGAGATCCTGGGTCCTTATGAGCGATTTGAATTTTCCTTTTTTATCTTAGATGACGTTACAGTACTCTTTGAAGTTGTTCCATCTACTTTCTGTGACGACTTCAAGGAGATCTGGTATAAATTCTGGATATCAAAATTAGTTATCCGCAGATGCATCTTGTGCTTGAATATAATTTGTAAATGATGAAGACGGTCGCATGGAGTCTAGGTATCCCAAGAGGGTTCTAATTGCAGGGATGATATTTTTCAGACCTCTTAATCCAGGTGATAAGCCAAGTATCACCATCTCAGCTTGTAAGTATATTTGCTCTTTAGACAGAGCAGCAAGCCACATGAACTTAATGTTGAAACTCATTACCAGTATTTTAGATTTTGTTTTATATCATATAGTGCTGAAAAAGAAGCAGTAGTTGCAGCAGCACCAATAGTGACAGTAGTCGTAGTGGTAATGACAGAACATATTAATCCTCGAAACATCAACAACATCTTCCCTAGCAGCATTGCAGTGCTATCAGCAAAAAAATCTTACCATGCAAAGATTTTCTTATTTGTGCTATTTTATTAATTGTTCAAGTCGCATATTGCTTACCTTGACTTTGGTACCTATATTTGTTAGGTCAGGTTAGAACCCAAAATTTGAAGAGCATGCAAACTATGTTTTTTTGTCGTAGGTCCATATTCCAGCAAGGTTTCTTTGTAAAAAAAAAAAATTATCTCCTCGTGTTTTAGTTCATCATAACCTCTCCCAACGATTGCATAAATTTATTAGGAAACTTCATTATTCCAACTGATTCGTAGACAATAGAAGACTGTTGGCTTGAGAAGTATAATCTTTGCTTAGCACGAGATTTCAGAGTTAGCCACTGGCTCTTAAACTACTTTAGGGATGGGTAGCTGGTAACTCAGACTCAAGCTGACAAGACCCTACCACCTGAAAATTCTATAGATTTTAAGGCAAGATTAATCTACCCTAAAACGTGCTGATGATAGAGTACTGACTTATTATACAAACATATTTGGGAACAGTGGGCCATAACCGAATTATTGCTACTGAGAAATATAAATTTATTACAGTAATATTATTTTTATTGCATACATTTGCATATATTTTGATTGCAAAGGTAAAATACACACATTGTCTGTATATATGTGTGTATATATATATATATATATATATATATATATATATATATATATATATATATATATATATTATTTTCATTTTTATCTTTGTTTATAGCCAATAGAATCCATTTACATAAAAGGTATGCGATTTTATAGAGTTAAGGTTATCTAGCTAAAGGGACACGACAGATTAATGGAGTCCTCGAGTGAGAGAGAGAGAGAGAGAGAGAGAGAGAGAGAGAGAGAGAGAGAGAGAGAGAGAGAGAGAGAGAGAGAGAGAGAGAGAGAGAGAGAGAGAGAGAGAGAGAGAGAGAGAGAGAGAGAGAGAATAGATAAATATAGGTCGCAAATTTCCGTTCTTTTGTACGGGATTACCTAATATAGGGCTTCCTTTATAATCATTGTTCTGGAAGGAAAACGCAAAACTAAGAATACGTTTTTGGAAAACTTGTTCTTGTTCAGCTACTACAGCTGAAGGATTTTTAAACTTGAATAGGACTGTCCAGGACAGTTCGATGTTAAGTCTTCCTTCAGTTACGGTTATATTTTATGCCTACATCAACACTGAATATTCTTGGATGTTCATTACACACCTCTTATTATCCCTTCACTTCTGACAGGTCATTACACTTTCCATCTCTGTTACTTTTTACTTAGTGTATTCTTCGTGCCCAGGATCGATGGGGGCTGTTTTATTTTTTCATTTTTTTTAGCCCGTCCTGGTGTCGCAATCATTAAAAAAAAAAAAAAAGGTAGAGTACTTGCTTGAAAACAAATCTTTGTGACTGTCAGCGTTGCGGTCAACTAACTAATATGTATGAGAATTAACAATAGATTCATACTAATATTTTCAAAGATATGGATATTCAGATAACAATAACAGTAACATCTGCTGACACTACTAAAACAACTACCTGTCTAAAATAAATGCAGGAACAACTCTCCCTGGAATGGGTTCTTCTTGGCATGGCTATGCATTAGTAAAGATTATGTAAGCATAATAAACAACCTCTAGGGTATCACTTTACTTATTTTCCGCATTTCCATATTACTCTCATCTTTATTCCCTAATTTTTTTCTCAAGAAGAGTCCTCAGAAGTTAGGTCCCTTAAACTTTATACCATACTGTGATACATTTTCCTTGAAGGCAAAGCAGTCTATACCTTTAAGATAAGAAACATATCACAGCCATGCACAAAAGAACCCATAGGGTTCTTGATTTTTTCTTCTGCTAAGACTTCGGCAATTCCTGCGTAGAAAATGCTGAATTGTGGACCCATTCCAACTTATGCCATACATGAAGCCTTGTTCAATGTTGCTAATGCACTCAAAGATTAGGCATGAATTTTCCATATAATTTTGTTTGTGTTGATGATAATGGCCTGGACACTCTGAGTAAAAGCTTCTAATACTGTAGAATGCTTTCTGGCATCATGCTTAAAAATCACTAACATATATTTCGATTGCAACTATATCTCATTAGCCTTCTACATCCTACGAGACTTCCTCAATTCCTTATCAGCTATAATGTACTTCATCGTCTTAAGTAAAAAATCCACCCCAAAGGCAACAATAACATGATTCCCATGAAAACAATCACCACATGAGCATATCCAGGGTATATATCCTAACGACCAGCCATTCCCCAGAGCCATGTCTTATTTTAGATCTCGTTTCTTATGAATGAAGCCTTTTTCACTAGTTTGACAAAAGACGAAAGCCAGCTAGAGACTATAAACTTCTTTGCCATTTAAATCTTCCTTTTCATTTTTGAAGATACTTGTGGTAATGCTTTGTGAAGTTGTTTAATCAGAGAACTGTAACTAGTCTTGAAGAAGAGATCTGTTATCTACTAGACTTCAAAATTATATATGCTTATGTGCTTTGTAATGTTTCAATACTATCTGTCTATAATCGATTTAGTCATATGTGGTGTATAGGTATTTAGAGGGGGATCTTTATGTGGAGTTGACTAGACCTGTTCCTCTTGATCTTTACAGCAAAGTATGTAGTTCCCTCTCAACATCGCTGCACATGTATCCATTTTGATATAGCTGAAATGAATTCATTTCGGTACTGTTTCCAGAGGTTCAGAGCTATTATATTCGTCTTGATACCTAGGTTCACCTTTCATACCAAAGTCGTTGTATGGCAGACCTATGATGATCCTTATTTATTCCAGTCAAATTGTGAAACTCTTTGATCCCTTCTTCTACTCTTGCTTAGAGATATTCTCCATAGAATTGATGGCATCCAATGATTGATGCTAGAAAACGCTATCCAAATTTATTTATTCAATACTTTTAGAATCAAAAGCTTGTGTTGCTTGCTGTACTTTCTCTAGTTTACAACTCAACATGACTTTTTTCCAAAAGCCAGACCAATGTCTTTTGAGTCTCTCCCGTCAGTCCTTTACTTTTTCAGTATATCTAGATTGTTTCAAAGGGAGCATGCTTGATATAAGTATTTTGATATTCAAATTCGTCCAAATGGGCAGAAATATCTATATCCAATACAGTTTAGGTAACAGGGATCTTGTGAATTACTGTTTGAGCTGATTTTACTGTATCTTTGCAAACTTTGTTTCTTCCATCAATGTAGAGATTGGCTACATTTATATAGGTGTTAATTGGGCATTGAGATGATGTGGAGCATTCAAAAAGGGAAATCAGACCATTCTTTCTCTTTATTAACTGAAATGAAAGCATTCCTTGCATAAAAAGTGATAATTGCACCTACACTTTCCTCTCTCATGGTGTTCTTCATGAAATAAATGCAGTTTCTCCTCAGCTGGATGCCCTGCACACTCTTGTAAATTCCGTATAAATTTTAACATAGTTATTCATTACTTCCATAATCTATTTCCCAATGAATCTCTTTCTGATTTCGCCAGTTCTAATTGATCAGACTCCAGGGTGCCTCTTTTAATATATTTCTATATGCTGCTAAAGATACAAGGTGTTGACACTCAGTTATTGCCAGTTTTCATGCAACACTGGCAAAATCTTACAAAACTCTGTGGCAGGTGCTCTGAATATTTATCTTTATGCAAACTGTTAAAGCATGAGCTTAAGCCACAGGGACAGATCTTAACTGAGATTTTACAACTTAATTCAAATAAAAGTTCCCTTTATAGCATCAAGGACACAAGGACATGCAGTAATTTTCAAACTAAAGCTACTAATGCTACTTTTTCTTTAAATAAAAAAGAATGTAATTAGCCACATCATCCTGGCTCAAAGAGATTGCCTGATCGGGCATTCAATTTTTCAGTTCTTTGACAGTGAAACAAGTGCACAACATCTCAAGCGCACACTTCCTGAAAATTTTTTATTTTTTATAAAATTTTTACTTCCCATTATATATCTTAATTCTGTTTTCAAGGAGTTAGCCTCAAAATTTCAATACTTTGCATTTTCTACATTATTAGTTGCCAAATTCATATATTTTTTTTTATGAGTGTGACACCGGGACAGGCAAAAACTGCTCTCATAAATAAAGGCCCCTGGCACAAGAAAATACCAAGACTAAGGAAAAGAAAAAGTGTCGGAAGGAAAGTCAAATGTTGCCTTTACGCCTCTCACATAGACGCCAAGAGCTGGTAGAGTCAGAGGGCGCCACCTAAAACACACCCACCAGTGAGGAGAGCATACCCGGATAGCGTTTCAGTTGGACATTAGACCTTGCTGGGAGCAGAACTACGACCTAGATAGAAGTGCCCCCCTAAGGGGACAGGGGACTGTGAACTGTGTTAGTGGGGAGCTTTGAGGAAATAAGTGTATTCTCTTAATAAATAAGTTTAAGCAGAAGATGCCAAGCTGTTATCACCTCGCATGCTGTAGCCCTGGCCTGGTAAGATCAACAACGATACGACATCTGGTGGCAGCGGTGGGACGATACCAAGCCTAAATTTTCATAGAAGAGTCTGGTGTGACGAGAAAAAGTATTATGAATACAGAAAAAACAGATATAAACGCATCTCTGGAAGAAATATTCAAGTGAGAAGAAACTTCTAGATGCTTACAAGCAAGCGACACTGAGAGAGACACCTCAGGCTCCACCCCTCTCTCCTGTCCCCGTATAGGCTAGGTTCCCCGCAGTAGGAGTTGTCCCATGCATTTTGACACTTCGTTCACGAGGACTGAGAAGAATCAGCTGAGAGAGAAATGCAGCGCCTTCAATGTATATCACCGTGCGCAGCACTATGAATGTGGCTCTGAGATTCACTGCTCCTACCAGGAGTTATTTGTTGCTGAATTGGAATAAGAAGATGCCTGTGATGGCGAATCAGCAATTTTATGAGAGATATGGACGATGTGGGCAAAAAAATCAACTTTCGCAGAAGGAAGGAAAACCCCCTCCTCAAGTGCCTGTGGCCGTGAAGTTCTTCAGGCATCACCCCAATATAGCTAAGCACTTGTAATTTGCATCCAATGATAAATGGGACAATTCTTAAAAGAAACTGAGGTCGGAGGACTCTGCCATATTAATTTGTAGTTTTGCTTTGACTCAGCCATCCTGCATATAAAAGGGAGTATGGCTTTAGTAAATTATTAAAATTAGAATTTCTGTACCCATTACAAATATGGATAATTTGTACTAATAGCTATAATCAGTAATAAACTCGATTTTTGTTATAATTTGAGCAATATAATGAATAATTGCATTTGAAGGGTGTTCCATTTATTTTTATTATTGCCTAAGTTAATTATTGAACAGGCAAATGTATTGATTTTAAATAAAAAAGATTTAATGTATATTAATTTCTTAAAGCGAAAAGTGACAGTGTTTAAGAATAAAATATAAGTAGTAGAGTTTTGATATACTCCGAAATGAGTGTAAGAATTATAGTGAGAAATATACTTGAATCTTCTTTTAAAGGTTTTCTTTTATCAAGTGTGATTTCCAACATCGTTATTATAAAGAAATAGTAATTGTACTGATCTTTTTATATTAAAATACGTGTATGACATATACTTTGAAGAATAAAAAAATTTTATGATGTTATTTAGAATTTTTATTGTACGATATAACGAGTTGTATTTTAGTTCATTTAGACATTATGCAGGCGGGAAAAGAGAGCCGAGAAAATTGTGCCATGATAGGGAGGTTTGGGTGTCTCCCTAACTCACCGTAGTTGGGTAGTATAGGGAGGACCTGGGACTGGTGACACAGTCATGCAATCCCCTGGGCCGAACGCGACTTCACGCACACTCTCCCTCAGAGTGATGGGAAGGGGGGGGAAGTTATACAGAAAGAAAGAGGATGCAAGTATTGAAAGTGAGCTAGTACCGGAGAGAATGAGTATGGCTGGACAGGGGTATCATGGGAGGGATGCTGTCATGGGTGGAATCGCGGGAAAGACCGTTTGGAAGCAGGATGAGGATAGGGCGGGGAGGACTCTTCCCCTAAGTAGCCATGTCTTAATGCCAGCCATATCAGTGTAGTTTGAATGGGGGGTGCATAACCATTGAGATATCAATTCAGAGATGCTTTTAAGACAATGTGATATTCCACCTGCCCAGATATGGCTGAAATGCAGATTTTATTTTATTTTTGTTTTGTCCCCTACTCCGCCAACGAGATTATTATTCGATTTTCGAAATTTTCTTGAGAGATACTAAGTGATAAAGGACTCGAATCTCTGAATGATTCTTTATTTTTTTCTAGCTGCAGTATTTACATTAATTGTCCGAAAGAATATGCTAAATAGATAAAATAAAATGTTGAAGTTTAAGCCATGATAAAATTTGTCACCATTATTTCCGCTTGGTCATGAAGGAGGGAATGTAAACTCACAAGAAATGACAACAAGAATATCACAAAGCCGTTTTCTGTATTTGAGAGAGACGAAGTCGATCCAGAAATCCTAGAGACAGGGAGGAACAGTGCCTACATGCAAAACTCCCTGCAAAAGCTAGCCATCTGAAGTCCAGAAGACAAATATTGAGCAGTATTGGGGGTAGGGAAAAAAAGAAGGTAGTTGAGTACCTACCTGATGAGGTAAGCCAAATCGTACAGGAAAGAGAGGGCTGGGCAGATTGCATATTCCTAGACTTCCAGAAAGCGTTTGACACTGTTCCACATGGGAGACTTATTAGGAAGCTGCAATCAATGGCTAGAATAGGTGGAAATGTTTTGGAATGGATAAAAACTTACTTAGAAGGAAGGGAACATAGGGTTAGAGTAAGACACTCAGTGTCTGAATGGAGAAGAGTTAGTAGTGGAGTTCCACAGGGTTCAGTTTTAGGGCCACTTTTGTTCCTTGTATATGTAAATGACCTACCAGAGTCTGTAAATTCATTCATGAATATGTTTGCAGATGATGCAAAGATTGTGAAGAAAGTAAAAAACGAGAACAATGGTAGAGAACTTCAGGAGGATCTAAATAATCTGCATGAGTGGTCAGAAAAGTGGCTAATGAAATTCAATACTTCAAAATGTAAGGTAATGAGAATGGGTACAAGTGCAAGAAGGCCCAAGCTTGACTACTCGGTGGCTGGAGTACAACTGCAAGAGACAGAAAATTAGAGAGATCTAGGAGTAAACATACTGGCAGATTTGTCTCCAGAAATACATATAAATGGCATAGTAAGGGCAGCATATGCATTCTTATCAAATGTAAGGGTAGCCTTCAGGCACATGGACAAGGAAATGTTCAAAAATATTTATGTAACCTATGTGAGGCCAAAACTCGAATATGCAGCCCCCTTTTGGAATCCGCACTTGAAAAAGCACATAGCTAAGCTTGAAAAAGTTCAAAGACATGCCACAAAACTGGTGCCAGAAATACGCAATCTCAGTTATGATGAGAGGCTGAGGGAATTAGACTTACCATCACTCGAAGCTAGAAGATTGAGGGGGGATATGGTGACAGTCTTTAAATTCCTTCATGGTTATGATAGAGTGGATAGGGATCGATATTTTGATATGGCTGGCTCTAGAACTAGAGGTCATAGTTTGAAGCTTCATAAGAAAACTTCTTCGCAGGATGTAAGGAAACACTTTTTCAGTGTAAGAGTAGTTGATAATTGGAATTGGCTAAGCGAGGAGGTAGTTAATGCTATCTCAATCCATAGTTTTAAGGACAGGTATGATAAGTATGACTAAGTATAAAATGGAACCGATCAGGAGACGGGAAGATACGAGCTTTGGGCTCTTTCCCGTAAACACAATTAGGTAATCACAATTAGGTAATCACACACACATGTCTTTTGCCCTTGCCATACTGAAACATGTTATTTCTTTATGTTGATAGAGTATTAAAGCTATTGATTTTATTTTTAATTATTTTGCAAATTTTCTATATGACAAATTTGCCCCAGTTTTATTACATTTGATCAGATTTTGCCTGCTGATATTGCATAAATACTGATAAGAAATAATTTGAATTGATTTGTGGTGTTTTTCTGCCACATATTGCAACTGTTGGAAAATAGATAAAGCTCCCACTGACAAATTTAACAACCAGATGGTTGGTGACTATGCTCTTATATATATATATATATATATATATATATATATATATATATATATATATATATATATATATATATATATATATATATATATATATATATATATATATATATATATATATATATATATATATATATATATATATATATATATATATATATATATATATATATATATATATATATATATATATATATATATATATGCTGCAGTTATAGTATATATATATATATATATATATATATATATATATATATATATATATATATATATATATATATATATATATATATATATATATATATATATATATATATATATATATATATATATATATATATATATATATATACCATAACTGCAGCAATATATATATATATATATATATATATATATATATATATATATATATATATATATATATATATATATATATATATATATATATATATATATATATATATACATATATATATATATATATATATATATATATATATATATATATATATATATATATATATATATATATATATATATATATATATATATATATATATATATATATATATATATACATACATATATATATACATACATATATATATATATATATATATATATATATATATATATATATATATATATATATATATATATATATATATATGCTATAACTGCAGGAATTCAAATAGTAAAAGAGACTAATTTAATATTGGTATTATTATAAAATATAAGTATAGAACTCTGTTCTTACTTCAAAATGCCAGTCTCAATTGTATATATACTGGTATTCCTGATTCAGTATGTTCATTTCATTTTTATTATTCTTATTTTGATCATGATTACTCTTATTGTTATTATCATCTTGGCTGTTATTGATGCTATCACTCCATGGCCGTTTTGGAAATTATTATTTTCGTAATACTATCAGCAGTAACCAAATGATTTGTATTTTTTATCTTAAATTCATGCTTTTATGTTACTGTAGTCACTGCTAATAAGAATATTTATTTAGTGGCTATTCTCAGCATTTCATGACTTTTCTTTTTGATATCTATAGTATGCTAATGCTATGTATCAGTTACTCAGCTAAGTCATAAGTATCTTGGAATAATAATTTAAGAGTGTAGACACATACTTTCAATTACCACCCTATTTCCAGGCAGCCTCGACCTGCAATTTTAAATAGTTTTCACAAACCAGTCCCTTTTACCCATTGGAGATATTGCAAGTGGCTGCAGATGCAGGGAAGCGAAGTATACCCTCTGAATTCTAACATATGGCCATTGTTTGTCCTCAGAGGTCATATCTATTCTCTCTAGCATTTGTATTAGTGACAGTAGGCCCTAGTTTCTGCTCTAGAATCAACTCCAGGCTATGATCATATTTTTCAGCTGGAGGGAGATGCACCTCCATTGGGAGGTGGCATGAGAGGTGGTCATAGGACCACCTTGAGATTCGCAGCAACGCGGTGGGAGAGGCTCATGGCAGATATATGTTATGTATCAGTTACTCAGCTAAGTCCAAAGTATCTTGGAATAATTATTTAATAGACACATACTTTCAATTACCACCCTACTTCCAGTCAGCCTCGACCTGCAATTTTAAATTGTTTTCACAAACCAGTCCCTTTTACCCATTCCCTCTGAATTCTTACATATGGCCATTGTTTGTACTCAGAGGTCATATCTATTCTCTCTTGCATTTGTATTAGCGACAGTAGGCCCTAGTTTCTGCTCTAGAATCAACTCCAGGCTATGATCATATTTTTCAGCTGGAGGGAGATGCACCTCCATGAGGAGGTGGCGTGAGAGGTGGTCATAGGACCACCTCGAGATTTGCAGCAACGCGGGCGGGAGAGGCTCATGGCAGATATATCGGCGCCCTCCTGTTGTCCGGCTGTGTCTCAAGAAAAAGAATTCACGGTATTTGGTAACAACCCAGACCTACCTCAAAGTGTAAGGTGGGGGTTTAACAAGAAACCAGGTGTTGGAAGAAGCCCAAGACCTAGCAATGATGGGTCCTGGGCCACTGGGGAAATGAAAGTCCCTAAAAATTAACAATGAGAAAGGGAGATGGAAAATAATCCCCATACATATCATAATTCCATAAAAATTAGAAAAAGGAAATGAAAATCCCCATTTTTAAAAGACTTTAAAAATTAAAAACGAGGGACTTGAATATCCCTATAATTAAAATTTTAAAATAATTAAAGAATGGCATTGAAAATCCCTATAATTAAGAAAGTTAATTATAATTAAGAAAGTTAAATAACTAAAAGTTAGAAATGTCCACAAAGGGAAATAACGTCTTTTCAGCTACGTATTCGAACTGTTAAAGATGGGAAAGAAAAAGTCCCCACCGTCTTTGACAACATTTAGTAGACACAGAAATAAAAAAAAAATAATATTTTTTTAATTTTAAGTTAACTTTAAGGCATAAAACAACCTCAAATCCTCCCCTAGAAGTAAGTGTAATATGGTAAGTGTCATTAAAGAGTAGCTGTCATTTATCAATTGTGCATATGTTACTATTGAATATTTACAGAGAGCACATCCAACTGTATTTTATATTGTTTAAGTAACGTAATTATGTCCATTTAGTTTCTCTCCTATATCATTTTGTCCTTGAATAGTAGTTACAGATTGTAATTGTGATGTTAATGTTTTCTGTTTAACTATTATCATTGTTTTAAGTCATGATTGAATATATGCAGAGATCACAACCAACTGTATTTTATGTTATTCAGGTAACCTAATTATGCTAGTTTAGTTTCTCTCTTATATCATTTTGTTCTTGAATAGTAGTTACATATTGTAATTGTGAATACGTTGAACTCTCTTGTCACACAATGACAAATGTTTTATTTTAGTAATGAATATTTGCATAGATCATATCCAAATGTATTGTATATTATTTAAGTAATGTAATAGCTTAATTAGTTTTCTTCTTAAATAATTTTGTCAGTGATTACTAGCTATATATTGCAATTGTGAATACTTAATTTTGATTATTTGTCATTAATTAGCATGCTTATTGTAAGGAACATATTTTTCTTTGTTAGTTTTTTCTGAAATCTCATGTTCTGTATGTATGAGAATTTCTTTCAAGAGAATTCTAATAAGCATTAAGAGCATAGTAATTTTGATAATCCTGTAATCTGTTTAGATAATTATATGAAACTGTAATAGTTTCATAAGTTAGTTCATTAGATAGTTCTGCCCCATTTTTTTTTTGTAAAATAATGATAGTTAAAAATTATGAGGCTCTCAAAAAGTGCTTAATGCTTCGTCTGAAATATAATATTTCAGAGTGGTGGTGGGGAGTGTCAGAAGGAAAGTCAAGTGTTGCCTTTAGGCCTCTCACATAGATGCCAAGAGCTGGTAGAGGTCAGAGGGCGCCACCTAGAACCCACCCACCAGAAAAGAGAGCATACCCAGAGATCGTTTCAGTTGGACGTTAGACCTTGCTGGGGCAAAACTACGACCTAGATAGAAGTGTCCCTCCCTAATGGGACGGGGAACTGTGAACTGTGTTATTGGGGAGCTTTGAGGAAATAAGTGAAATTTTTTACTAAATAGGTTTAAGCAGAAGATGCATATCTGTTATCACCTCGCACGCTGTAGCTCTGACCTGGTAAGATCAACAACGATGCGACAAAAGGTAAAGAACAAGGCAGAGATGAAGTAATGTTTCACAAAGGAATATGACAGACAAAAAAAAATTTCAAAGTACAGAGGACCTAGAGATACGGAGGATTAGGCCCTTAGATAACGATAGATCCGCTTTTTGAAGGAAGATAGGTCATATGAATTAGGAAAGACAGAAGGAGGAAGAGAGTTCCAAAGTCTGGAGGTAGATGGGAAGAAGCAGTCACTGCACCAACCAATCTGCGAGCTACAAATCTCCACACAGTACTTGTGAGATGAGGCCGCTTGGCGAGTATTACGCAGCCTTGGCAGTGGGGGAAGGATGCAACTTGCAAACTCTTCAGAGCAGTGATGGAAGTAGTAGCGATAAAAAAGAGAAAGGGATGACACCTTGCGGCGAAGAGAGAGAAAATCCAGATTAGAAGTAAAAGAAGGATCATTAATGAGTCTGACTGACTTAGAATCAACCCTATCAAGGAGATAAGTCTAAGAAGAAGCACCCCAGATGTGTGATCAGTATACTAAGCAGTGATGGATAAGACCTTTATAGCTTTTAAGTAACTGTAAAGAGGAAAAGTGATGACGAAAATGAAACAGAACCCTCAATATTTTGGATGAAGATTTAGAAATTTTTATTATGTGATTCCTCCAAGACAATTTAGAGGCTATATGGATTCCTAATATATTGCTAGAATTAAGAGGGTAAATTTTGTTAATTTCAAAGACAATAGGGTTATCAGGAGGAGTAGAAGATAAAGAGATAGCCAGAAACTGTGTCTTGGAGGCACTGAATTTAACTAAATTTTGTGTGCCCCACTCAGATACCCTCTACAAATCTGAGTTGAGAGTAGAAGAAAGTGATACAAGACTGACTACAAATAGCAGATGAAGGTTGTGAAGAAAAGGCAGAGGCAAAGTGAAGGCTAGAATCATCAGCAAGGACATAAAGAAGAGAACAAGATGGGGATTGTAGAAGATCAATTGATGAAGAGAGAACAGAGTAGGTGAAAGAACAGAGCCCTGTGAAATGCCACTGGTAACAGAGAAAGGGCTAGATGTTGCACCATCGACAACTACAGATATAAAACGATCAGAAAGAAAACAGGAAGTCAGAGAACAGAGAGAAGGGGGTAAAGCCATAGGCAGAGAGTTTGGTCAACAGAGCCTTGTGCCAACTCTGTCAAAATCCTAAGAGATATCAAGGGCGGCGACAAAGGATTCCCCATAGTTCTTCAGAGAAGATGACCATACATGAGTATGACAGGACAGGAGGTCACCAGTGGATCTTGCCTTGCAAAAGCCGTGCTGGTGATCGGAGATAAGTGAGTTAGATTCAAGGCGTTTCAAGACGGGAGCATTGAGCAAAGTTTCGAAATCTTTAGCAGTAGAGGAGGTTAGGGCAACAGGTTGGTAGTTTTGAGGAATTGAGCGATCACCCTTCTTAGGAACAGAGAGGGGTAAAGATTAAGGACAGGTGTGCTTTAATTGTTTTTAGAAGAGTTGG
>JAXCGZ010003801.1:40000-42500 GCA_037179515.1 Halocaridina rubra | reverse complement strand
GAGGGCTACCCTTACATTTGATAAGAATGCATATGCTGCCCTTACTATGCCATTTATATGTATTTCTGGAGACAAATCTGCCAGTATGTTTACTCCTAGATCTCTCTCATTTTCTGTCTCTTGAAGTTGTACTCCAGCCACCGAGTAGTCAAGCTTGGGCCTTCTTGCACTTGTACCCATTCTCATTACCTTACATTTTGAAGTATTGAATTTCATTAGCCACTTTTCTGACCACTCATGCAGATTATTTAGATCCTCCTGAAGTTCTCTACCATTGTTCTCGTTTTTTACTTTCTTCACAATCTTTGCATCATCTGCAAACATATTCATGAATGAATTTACAGACTCTGGTAGGTCATTTACATATACAAGGAACAAAAGTGGCCCTAAAACTGAACCCTGTGGAACTCCACTACTAACTCTTCTCCATTCAGACACTGAGTGTCTTACTCTAACCCTCTGTTCCCTTCCTTCTAATTAAGTTTTTATCCATTCCAAAACATTTCCACCTATTCTAGCCATTGATTGCAGCTTCCTAATAAGTCTCCCATGTGGAACAGTGTCAAACGCTTTCTGGAAGTCTAGGAATATGCAATCTGCCCAGCCCTCTCTTTCCTGTAAGATTTGGCTTACCTCATCATAAAATTCTAATAAGTTTGTTATTGTTGACCTACCTTCTCTGAAGCCATGTTGCCTCACTGACAAAAAGTTGAAGGATTCCAAGTGAAGATAGATATGTTTCCTTAGTAGTTTCTCCATAACTTTGCAAACTATGCTGGTCAAGGAAACTGGTCTATAGTTCAGAGCCGTATCCCTCCTTCCCTTTTTGAAGATAGGTATCACATTTGCTTGTTTCCAGCATCTTGGAATCTCCCCCGACTCCAGTGACTCCTTAAATATGATACTTAGTGCCACTGATATTGTGTTTGCGCATTTTTTAAGCACATGAGGGGATATGTCATCAGGACCTGTAGCTTTATGAACATCTAAATCCATCAGCGCTTTGCATACCTCTGTGGCTGTAAGGTTGATGTTCTCTAATAACGGCCCTTGAGCTTCTATCACTGCAATCTGAGGGGGTGTATGTATGTATGCATGTATATATATATATATATATATATATATATATATATATATATATATATATATATATATATATATATATATATATATATATATATATATATATTTATGCCTTATATTCTTAATGACTTGGACATATGGAAAAAATGAATTATGAATGATTAGCAAAGAGAGCATGGAGAACGTTAGTTAAAGACGTAAGCCAAAAGGACGACCAAAAATGAGATGGATGGATGGATGGCAATTAGGCAAGGAAGATGGAATGCCATGAGTAGAGGAAGTGCCTGTATAGGCGATGCGGGCAAAAAAATTATCTCACCTGTTAGCACAGTTAACTGGGACGGGTAGGTATGGGGAAGTTTGTAATGAAATGAAGCTGTAGGAGTAAACCAACTGCAGCTGCCGAAACTCATAACAGAAGATTTTTACTCACTTACCCTGTGGATGACCCAGGCAAGGTGTTGGAGGGATTTGAGACAGCCTCCTATCTCCAGAGAGCTAAGAGTGGTAAATGGTGTATATTAGCTTCCAGTGATTTTGTGAGATTTGACTCAGCCACCCCTTTACAAGGGGGAATGCGGCCATTGAATATGTATGTATGAATATACTATTAAGAAGAAACTAAATGATGATAATAATAAAAGGGTTATTCTAAACTTATGAATCTTTATTTGATTATCCTTTAACTTTTGGAATCCTAGGCGAGGTTCAGGTCATAAAACATGAATATGACTCTCCTTCCTACGATCTTCTGGTCCCATTCCCATTTAAAGTGAGTAGGCGTGAGGAGGATAACTTACTTTTAACCGTCTAATTTTATATCTTTTCTTCGTAAGGCAACTAAAGATGCCTATAGCTTCACAAGGAATATTAAGGATGCCTAAATATGCCGGGTGGCAGTGACGCCCATGATGCCCCACCGACCACCATGAGTAGCTACAAAGAGTCAGTAAGAGGTCAGGCCTTGTTAGGAGCAGACGTAAAGTCCACAGCTTAGCTAGCCTCCCCCTTGGGGGCGGGAATCTGGAATTGTTCGTGACAGGAACTGTAGTAATGGGAGCTCTGAGGAATAAATGTAACTTAGAAATAAAAACATCTAAATACGATGCTTTTCAGCAACCATGCTACCAAAAGAAAAAACATTTTGACATCCTCGTGTGAAATAGTGATCACACAACACTGGTGACAACTAGTGGAATTACACCACGACATTTGGTGACCAGCTCGGGATCAATCCACGCCGATACTTCAACAATGAGAAAGAAGAACTGAAAATACAGAAGAAAAAATATGTAGCATCTATGGATGAAAAGTTCAAGTGATGAAACCTCTAGACGCTTACAAGCAGCGAGAGAGCGACGCTGAGCAAGTCAGAGCTCCCCCTTCACCTACAGTATCATATTGCCAGAGCCAGTCA
>JAXCGZ010003801.1:10000-35000 GCA_037179515.1 Halocaridina rubra | reverse complement strand
ATAGAGGACACTGCAACATGCCTACTGGCACACACGAGGCAGCTCCATTTTTGAATTGTATTTTCAGCATGTCTAACCTATTCTATTCTACTCTACTTATTTATTCTATTTTTCTTTTTATGATTTTTCTAATAAGCACTAACCTATTCAAACCCACCCTACCTCTGTCATATGTCTATCTAATCTACATTTGAAGGTGTCTAAGGTATTGGCATTTACTATCATACTAGGAAGCTTGTTCCATGCATCAGCTACTCTATTATCAAACCAATTTTTACCAATTTCCCTTCTGAACCTAAATTTATCAAGCTTAAATCCATTATTACGAGTTCTGGTTTGATCATGAATTTTTAAAACTGTATTAATATCTCCCTTGTTAATCCCTTTAAACCATTTATACACTTCAATCATATCCCCCCTAACTCTTCGCCTCTCTAGAGAATGTAGATTAAGTTTTTTTAATCTATCCTCATATGGTAGATTTCTGATATTGTGTATCATCTTGGTCATTCTTAGCTGCACTCTCTCCAAGGATTCAATTTCCATTCTATAATAGGGTGACCAGAATTGCACAGCATAATCTAAATGGGGCCTAACTAATGCAAGATAGAGCTGCAAAATAACTTTTTCCGTCCTATTGCCGACGCTTCTTGAGATAAATCCTAAAATTCTGTTTGCTTTATTTCTGACTGCTGTGCATTGCTCTCTTGGCTTAAGACTACTACTCACAAGAACTCCCAAATCCCTTTCACACTGAGAACTCATGATTTCATGGTTATTTAGCTTATAACTAGTATTGTCTTTTATAGTACCCATTTTAACTACTTTACATTTTTCAACATTAAATTCCATTTGCCATTTGTCCGACCATTCAGATAATCTATTTAGATCTTCCTGTAAAGCATGAATGTCTTCTTTTCCATTTATAGTTCTACCTATTTTAGTGTCGTCTGCGAATTTACTTAGGTTACTAATGATATCCGAATCCAGATCATTTAGATATACGATGAATAATAGGGGACCCTGTACCGAGCCTTGTGGTACCCCGCTGGTAAGCGAGCCCCACTCTGATTTCTCTCCATTTATGCAAACCCTCTGTTTTCTGTCTTTTAAACATTGTTTGATCCATCTGAGCACAGCTCCTCCTATACCATGAGCTTCCAGCTTTTTAACTAATCTTTTGTGAGGAACTCTATCAAAAGCTTTGCTAAAATCTAGATATATTGTATCATATTCTTTGCCACAATCTACTGCCTCGTAAACTTCTGAATAAAAAGACAGTAAGTTTGTAAGGCACGAAAAACCCTTAAGAAACCCGTGTTGTGAAAGTTTTATCAGTCTGTGTAATTCTAGATGTGCCCTTATTTTATTTGCAATTATGGATTCTAGAATCTTACCCACTGTTGACGTTAAACTTACCGGCCTATAATTATTCTTTTTAACACGTTCTCCTTTTTTAAATATTGGTACCACATCTGCCAATTTCCACTCCATGGGTACCGATCCTAATTTTATTGAATTATTAAATAATGCAGTTAGAGGACAACTAAGCTCTTCCTTGCATTCCTTTAATATTCTAGCATATATTCCATCAGGTCCCGGAGATTTATGAGCCTTTAATTTATCTATTTCTTTTATTACCTCCTTTCTCGTAATATTTATTGAACTAAGTATATTATCGGGACTGTCTCTGTAAATGAATTCTACTTCCGGAATATTTTCCAAGTTTTCATTTGTAAATACAGATAAGAAATAATCATTTAAACATGTACACATCACTTTATCGTCATCTGTGATATGGCCATTGGCTACTTCAATTGGTCCGACTTTTTCCTTAAATTTTGTTTGATAATGTTGATAAAACCCTTTAGGATTTTCTTTAGCTTCTCCTGCTATTCTAACTTCGTATTTTCTTTTCGACTCTCTAACTATCTTTTTAACTTCCCTGTTTAACTGTATATATTGCTGCCTCACCTGTTCTTCACCTCTTTTTAGTTTCCTGTATATTCCTCTTTTAATACCTATAAGATTCTTTATTCTATTGTTCATCCATTTAGGGTCATTTTTTCTTGATCTGCAACTTTTCATGGGAATATAGTCTCTCTGACTATTCTTAAGAGTCATGACAAAATTGTTATATTCCTTATCCAAATTTATATTAACTGACGGACTGCTGTTCTTTCCTGTGAGAGAATTTAATGTATTGATCTTATCTTGTGATAATCCTTGGCATGTGGTACCCAAATTTCGGGGTAATCCGCTACCTGCGACCTGACCTGCTGGATTAACTACCCACATCTGTACCCCAGAAATCCCTTCCCATACCTCATTAGATAATTTAGTTTTCAAGCCCTCAAAATCTCCTGCTCTAAAGTTTGGAACAATATTCTTATTTTCCTTTATAGTTTCCTTGAAAATTATGTTAAATCTAATGGAATCATGGTCACTGTTGCCCAATTTTTCACCAACTTCTAAATTTGTAACCATATTCTCTCTATTACTAAGAACTAAATCTAGTGTATTCACCCCCCGTGTTGCTTCATGTACATGCTGAGAAAGGAAATTGTCTTCTACTACTTCCAAAAACTCCTTAGAGCTACTGTCACCTGTTATGGTTTCCCAGTTAATATGTCTAAAATTAAAATCGCCTACAATGCAAACTCTATTTGACCTGGTCACTTTAGAAATTTCATCGTATATAACCTGCGACTCCATATCGTCTAGATCAGGTGGTCTGTCGACTACTCCTACAACTAGACTTTCTATATTATTTTTAATTTCAACCCATAAGGTTTCTGAATTTAGATTTGTCTTAATTCCAGACTTAATGCAGCTTCTGAGGCTATCTTTAATATACATAATTACCCCTCCCCCTCTTTTATCTGCACTACGATCAGCATTATAAAGTTTATATCCTGTAGTTATGTACTCAGCTTTAAGGTGTTTGCTTTCTAAATTAATCCAACTTTCACTAATGCATATTATATCCGGTCTCTCACTACATACTATGGCTCTCAGTTCTTCTATCTTGTTACCTAAACTATGGCTATTTGTATAATATACTTTTAAACTTTCTCTAGCTTCACCCTTCTTGTGGCTATTCTTTTTGTTAATATTTGTTCTATGTAACAAATGGTTCTTATCCTTAGACTCCCAGTTATTTGACCCACTATTTACTGAATCCTTGATGGCTAATTTCTCTGCACAAGTATTATTCATTTCATTATTTGTGTCTAACAAAACCCCCCTACCTCTCTGTCTATCATACCAGCCAATACCGAGACACCTGAATTAGAAAGATGCACTCCATCCCTTGCATACATATGCTTACGACTAGTGAAGTGATCCCACCCCTCTATAAAACCTATATTATTCTCCCGACAGAAGACTTTCATCCTAGCATTTACTTCTATAGCTCGAGACCACCACTCTGAACTTTGGCTAAGCCTAGGGAGAATACCACACATCACAGGAACTGCACCCCTTTTCCTAATCTTATCCAGGGCTTGTCTATACAACCTAATCAGCTCTTCACTTCTACCATCCTGCACGTCATTTCCCCCAGCTATCAAACAAACAACATCTTTTTTCTCAATCCAGCTATTTATTGACTCACCCACCTTCTTCATACCTGCTCCAGGGAAAAAATATTTTCCTCTAACTCTATGCCTGAGTTTCCTGTCTACATATCTGCATAGTGAATCCCCTACAATTACCAAAGAACTAGACTTATCCGGAGGATGGGTTACTCCGACCTTGGGAGACTTACCTAGGCTCTTGACCTGAGAGCTTTTCCCACTTCCATTTTTACGATCGCTAGTACACCTATCTGACTCTATGGTTCCTGAAGAATTACTGCCGCCACTGTCACATTCATCTCTAAGTGACCTAAATGAATTAGCAACCTGTAGTCTAAAAGTATCATTTTTCTTAAGAACCATTTTCGTTGACCCCTTATTCACAACTTTCCAGTCGTCTTCATTATTCAATTGTCCCTTCCTGGTTAACACCTCTACTTTACCTCTCAGATCCCTGTTCTCCTCAGCTAAGGATCTGACCTCCTGCCTGACTGCGGCCAACTCATTTCTTAAATTAAAAATGAGTTTGCTTGCGTCAGACGAGGACAAATCCCCAGCACAGCCACAAACAGCACCAACAACGACACCACCACCAACACCACTACCACTAACACCACCAGCACAAAGAACACCACCACTCTCCATTGTACTAAGTATGGTCAAGACTAGAGCTACTGGAAGCACGTCCTCACTGGATGAACCCAGTACATACATATACATACACATACATATACATACACATACATATACATACACATACATATACATAGACATGCCACGAAACTGGTGCCAGAAATACGCAATCTCAGTTATGATGAGAGGCTGAGGGAATTAGACTTACCATCATTCGAAGCTAGAAGAGTGAGGGGGGATATGGTGACAGTCTTTAAATTCCTTCATGGTTATGATAGAGTGGATAGGGATCGATATTTTGATATGGCTGGCTCTAGAACTAGAGGTCATAGTTTGAAGCTTCGTAAGAAAACTTCTTTGCAGGATGTAAGGAAATACTTTTTCAGTGTAAGAGTAGTTGATAAATGGAATTGGCTAAGCGAGGAGGTAGTTAATGCTATCTCAATCCATAGTTTTAAGGACAGGTATGATAAGTATCACTAAGTATAAAATGGAAGCGATCAGGAGACGGGAAGATACGAGCTTTGGGCTCTTTCCCGTAAACACAATTAGGTAATCACAATTAGGTAATCACATACATACATATACATACATACATACATATATATATATATATATATATATATATATATATATATATATATATATATATATATATATATATATATATATATATATATATATATATATATATATATATATATATATATATATATATATATATATATATATATATATATATATATATATATATATATATATATATATATATATATATATATATATATATATATATATATATATATATATATATATATATATATATATATATATATATATACATATATATATATATATATATATATATATATATATATATATATATATATATATATATATATATATATATATATATATATATATATATATATATATATATATATATATATATACATATATATTTATTTATATATATATATATATATATATATATATATATATATATATATATATATATATATATATATATATATATATATATATATATATATATATATATATATATATATATATATATATATATATATATATATATATATATATATATATATATATATATATATATATATATATATATATATATATATATATATATATATATATATATATATATATATATATATATATATATATATATATATATATATATATATATATATATATATATATATTTATATATATATACATATATATATATATATATATATATATATATATATATATATATATATATATATATATATATATATATATATATATATATATATATATATATATATATATTATGACTGCAAGAATTCGAATAGTCAAAGGAGAGTGTTAGAAAGAGCATCGTTGTGAAGTATGAGTGTAAGACTCTGTTCTTACTTCAAATGCCAGTCTCAATTGCATATGCGCTGCTATTCCTGAGTATTGTTATTATTATGTTAACTGTTATTGTTGCTATCACTCCATGGCCTTTTGCATAATTGTTATTTTAGTAAATTCTATCGGTAATAACCAGATGATTTGTATTTCTTATCATGAATTCATGCTTGATGTTACTGCAGTCACTGCTAATAAGAATATTTCTTTAGTGGCTGTTCTCAGCCTTTAATGACTGTTCTTTTTTATATCAATAGTATAGTAATGCTATGTCCCATTTTCTCAGCTAAGTCCTAAGTATCTTGGAATAATAATCTAATCGTGTAGACACATACTTTCCATTACCACCCTATTTCCAGGCAGCCCCGACCTGCAATTTTCAAATTTGATTGTTACAAACCAGTCTTTATTACCCATGGGAGATATTGCAATCCCCTGCAGATGCAGGGAGGCTAAGTATACACTCCGGATGCAGACAAAAGGCCTTTGTTTGTGTGCAGAGGTCATGTGTATTTTTTCCGTATTTGTATTAGCGATATTAGGCTCTAATTTTCGTCCTGAGAATCCACTTCAGTGTGAGCGTGTTTTACAGTTACTGAAGTGAGAGGCGCTGTGGCACTGCAGGTATTCATAAGAGGTGGTTATATTCAAGAGCCACCTCAAAAAAGGAATGAAGCCGGGAGGGAGGGGTTCCAGTTAAGATGGATGATGCACCGACGCCCTCCTTGTTTGTCTTTCCAGTCTCCAGAGAAAAAGAGGATTCGTGGTACGTGTACAAACCTGGGCCCCCAAATGAAGACGACGAGTGGAGGAGTGAAAATTGAAGAAAAATGGCAAGTTCTAGGCAATGATAATCCTTGGGGGGGCAGGGGAAATGAAAATCCCAGAAAAATAAAAAAAAATGAAAAGTGGGAAAGAAAGTATCCCTATACGTGTCCTAACATTTGTGAAAAGAGAAAGGAAGGGTATGGAAAATCCCTTATTAGTTAAATTACAAAGTATGTTCCCCCACATATTAGAACTGAAAAAAAATGGGAAAGAATATGTCCCCACCATCTTTGACCACGACGCGAAAAGACAATTTATATTTTTTTTATTTTTTTTCCTAGCTTTAAGATAAATTTAAGTGAAAACTCAGAGTCTCCCTTAGATATAAGTTTATTAGAATAAGTGCCATTGATAAATTGTACAATTTGCAAAAATCATAATAAGTTGTTTTCTGCTTAAATATTATCACTGTTTTGCTTAAATATTATCATTATTTTGCTTAAATATTATCATTTGTTTACTTAAATATTATCATTGTTTTGCTTCAATATTATCATTGTTTTGAATCAGGATTTAATCTTTGTGTTCATTGAGTTTGCAGAAGAATCCACTCCTCATTTAGTTCTTAGGTTGAGAGGTGGTATGCATATCTTTGTGAAGAAAGATCATAGACGAATATGTTTATAGTATGTTCATTGAGTCTCATAGCAGTTTGTCCTTGAATAGTAATTACATATTGTAATTGTGAATGCTTTTAACTTTTCACTCCATAACAAATGTTTTGTTTCAAAAGTATTTCCATACATCATGTCCAAATGTATTGTGTACTGTTTGATTAATGAAATAGCTTAATTAGCTTTGTTCTTAAGTAATTTTGCCAATGCTTTCAAGCTATATGTTGCAATTAAGGATACTTAAGTTTGATTTTGTGATTTGATTACAATGCTTATTATAAAGAACAGATTTTTCTTTGTCAGTGTTTTGCATAGTAATTTTGGTACTACTGTAATCTGTTTAGATAATTGTATGAGATTGTAATAGTTTCATAAGTCAGTTTCTTAGATAGATCTGCCCCGTTTTTGTAAAATAATGATAGTTAGAAAATTTTAAGGCCCCCATAGAAGTATTTATGATGCTTCGTCAGAAATATATGAGATATTTCAGTTTGGTGGTGGGGAGTGTCGTAAGGCAACTAAAGATGGCTATAGCTTCACAAGGCATATTAAGGATGCCTAAATGTGCCGGGTGGCAGTGACGCCCACGATGCCCCACTGATCACCATGAGTAGCTACAAAGAGTCTGTAAAAGGTCAGGCCTTGTCAAGAGCAGACGTAAAGTCCACAGCTTAGCTAGCCTCCCCCTTGGGGGCAGGAATCTGGAATCGTTCATGACAGGAACTGTCGTAATGGGAGCTCTGAGGAATAAGTGTAACTTAGAAATAAATACATATAAAGAAGATGCTTTCACCAACCATGCTACCAAAAGAAAGAACATATTGACACCCTTGTGTGAAATAGTGATCACACGACACTGGTGACAACTAGTGGAATTACACCAAGACATTTTTAGATATGGCTTTCTCATTCCTACTTAAAGGAAATATATGATCGGATGTGTGTGTGTGTGTGAATGAGAAAGAGAGAGTGAGAGAGAGAGAGAGAGAGAGAGAGAGAGAGAGAGAGAGAGAGAGAGAGAGAGAGAGAGAGAGAGAGAGAGAGAGAGAGAGAGAGAGAGAGAGAGAGAGAGAGAGAAGTCTGCTTATCAAAACATCATTTGTGCTTAACTCAAACTTCTGAAGCTCCATTCAATCAACAATATGGCTAAGTAATTTATTCCACTTTCTAGTGGTAGTTTGCACAAAACTTTCTGAATACTGATTGGTATTAAATCTAACAAAGGAAAATGCACAACTCCTGGCATTGGATGGAAAATGCAATGTAGAGTTATAACCCAAATTTCATGTATTTATCACATTCCAAGCAATACTATGTCTTTAAAGCATGGCAAATAAACAAATCTACCTTTTATTTTACTTATACATGTCCCAATCAAATCAAAATTGACAAGAGTTTGATGGCCATGCCACCAATCTCCTTCGCCAAGATGATGTTAAATACCAATAGGAATTAAAATGTATTAAATTATATAAAATTAAATAAACACAAGTAATTAATAAGCATTACTAGAGTTAATTAAACAAAATTTAATATCAACTAGACTAAAGCAACTACCTCATTTAATGCCATTACAGTTTTTTTCATGTAACGTGATAGATTGAAGCCATTACAATATTTTACGTTCTTCGATTCTTATTCTTTGACGAGCAGAAGGTCGATTGTAAGTAATCCCAGGTACAAGCAGTATTCATCATCATCATCATTATTTTTATTATTATTATTATTATTATTATTATTATTATTATTATTATTATTATTATTATTATTATTATTATTATTATTATTATTATTATTATTATTATTATTATTATTATTATTATTATTATTATTATTATTATTATTATATTGCAATTGCTCGTTTTTAAAATATTTTCAAATAATCTCCCTTCCCTGCAGGGAATTGAACCTGCAAACTCTAGTTTGAACCAACACAGCTTAATCCACTAGATCACAGAGGCTGTATAAGAGGGAGAACTGGATTATCCTCTGATAATCCCAGACACAGGGATGCTACTGCGACCATTAATCTCCGTTTTACCCTCTCCCCAACCCACCAGTGGCCAGGGACCACATTAAATTCTCCTCCTCCGCATCCAAGACTAGCTAGATTAAACAAATGTACTGCAATTGAGCACTTAAATGTCTTCAAGTAATCTCCCTTCCCTGTCGGGCATCGAACCTGCGAACTCCTGTTTAGAACAAGACAGCTAAAAATACTAGGCCATAGAGAATGTATAAGAGGGAGAACTGAATTATCCTCTGATAAGACCAGATGGAAGGATGCCACTGCGACCATTAATCTCCGTTTTACCCCCCTTTCCAACCCAACAGTGGCCAGCAAACACATGTACTTCTCCTCCTCAACATCCAAGACTAGTTAGATGAAACAAATGTATTGCAGTTGCACATATTTTGAAAACATTTAAATGTACAATTGCATTACATTTGCTTCATCTAGCTAGCCTTGGATGTTGAGGAGGAGAATTATGTGTGTTTGCTGGCCACTGGTGAGTTGAGGTGGTGTAATACAGAGATTAATGGTCGCAGTAGCATCCCTGCGTCTAGTATTATTAGAGGATACGCCAGTTCTCCTCTCTTATACAGTCTCTGTGGTCTAGTGGACTGAGCTCTGTTGCTCTAAGGTAGATATACTAGGTTCGATTCTTGACAGGGAAAGGAGATTATTTGAAAAAAAAATTATTATTATTATTATTATTATTATTATTATTATTATTATTATTATTATTATTATTATTATTGCTATTATTATTGCTATTATTATCATTTTTGCTATTGCTATTGCTGTTGTTGTTGCTGTTGTTGTTGTTGTTGTTGTCGTATAGGTATTTTCTACCAGTGTGGTAATATATATCGTAGCCGGTGGTATAGCACCTGTGTAATTGTAGTTGTAATCCACTGTTGTGTATTTAAATGTAGTTTTGCTGCCACCTTTGGCCAGGACTCTCTCATGCATATAGATATGATAATAGATATGCAAAGATATTTTACACTTAATTCATTTAGATGCTTCCTTGTTCCTCTAACCCTTAATGCCCCCATCCCCTTTACAAAATGTTATCTACATGGCCGTCAACAATACTCTGACTTTCCCGCTCGTGGAATGGCCCTTTTAATAACCTCGGGTCATTCAAGCATACAGAGAGATGGCGGGCATGGTTCTTGGTTGTGCCTCCACCAAGAGGATTTCAGAGTAGGGGGAACACACCATAACCTAGGTTGTGGGGGCATCTAAAATAATACTACTTGCCACCAATTTGAGCTTGGTCTCAGAGAACAGAGGAAACCATGTGAGATTTCTAGCTCACACATGGGACACTCATAGGTGTGGTATTTATATGTCACTCCCTACGGCCCAATGCTGAAATACCCTATTTCTGGTGAAGCATTAACACATAAATATTGGCTATCATCTGTTAATAAGTTATTATTCTAGGCCATAAACAGAGCATAATTATCTAAGTGGATTTCTTTTCTGTATTACATATCAAAGTTTCCCTATGCTCCTTAATAAATACTAAAGTTTCCTGAAAAAGTTTACATTGTCAAGAGTACACTCAATATATAGATAGAGCATGTGATTTCCAAAAAGGACAAACAAAAGAAAAATATGTTCTCACAACAATCATTCTAATTGAAGACTTTCAATTAGCAAATAAAAACTGTCTAATTACGTATTCACAAATAATTATGTAGCTATCAATGAGTGACAAAATGACTATTAGTTTATTACAGTAAAGAAACTCTAAACATTTACATCTAAAAGGCAACTTCAATAATACACTTTAAAAGTAAAGAGAAAAATATTTTATCACAACAATAATTATAATTAAAGATTTTCAATTAGCAAATAAAAACTGTCTAATTAAGTATTCACAGTTACATTATGTAGCTATCAATGAGTGATAAAATGACTCTTAGTTTATTACAGTAAAGAAAAAATAATCATTTTCATCTAAAAGTCAATTATTCAATAAAAAACTTTAAAAGTAAAGAGAAAATATGATCTCACAACAATCATTCTAATTAAAGAATTTCAATTAGCAAAATAAAAACTGTCTAAATTAAGCATTTACAAGTACATTATGTAGCTATCAATGAGTGACAAAATGTCTATTAGTTTATTACAGTAAAGAGAAAAACATTTTCATATAAAAGACAACTATTCAATAATACACTTTAATAGCAAAAAGAAAATGATAAAAATGGCTATAATACCCAATTAACATAAAAATACAGTTTCTAAGTGACAAATACCTGAAAATACTCATCAATGAAAGAAAGATTATTATAGTAGTAAATCAATATAAAAAAACTGTTTGTGAATGCCAATTATCTGATAATGCTCATAATTGAGTCAATGATACTTACTATATTAAACCTATGGTAACTATTTTTCTCTTATATCTATACACTATTTCTAGGGGAGGCATTAAAGCTATTTTAACTTAAATCTTATGATCTAAATAAAAAAAAAACTCTGGCTTGGTATTCCGCAACAGATTAAAAACAAAATATTATACTGTACATAGTTTCACTGTGGGGAATTTTCAGTTTCCCCTGTTATGTTTTATTCTAGGGGAAATGTCTCTCTCACTTTCTTTTATCTTATTAGGAATTTTCCATATCCATTTTTATTTCACCTAGACTTTTCACTTCTTTTGCATTCCCACATACCCTTTGTCCCCATATGGAGTCCCTCTTTTTGGGGTATCGCTAAGTACTGGGTCGACCCAACACCTTTTTACTTCACCCCCTTACTTCTATGCTGTATTATAGGTCCAGGTTATAACCAGGGCTGGCCCGGGAATCCTACTTCAGGTGACAGGCCGGACAACAGAAGAGTGCAGATATATCTTTCACATGCGTCTTTCGCCTGCGTTGATTCGTATCTCGAGGGGGTCATATTACCATTTTTCCTCTCACGACATCTATCCCCCGGATGTGCATCTCCCTCTCAAGCTCAAATTCTGCAATTTAGAATAGCCCAGAGTAGATTCTAGGGCCAGAGAACAGGGCCTAATGTCGCTATTACAAATGCAGGAAAGACTAGATATCACCTCTGGGCACGAACAATGGCCATATGTAAGCACACAAAGGGGATACTACGCATCCCCTGTATCTGCAAGCGCTTGCAATCTCTCTAAAGGGTAAAAGGAAAAAATTGTCGAAATTGCAGGTCGGGGCTGCTTGAAAATAGAGTAATAGTTGTCAATATTTGTCTACACCATTTAGATCATTATTACAAGATACTTAGGACGTAGCTGAGTAACTGATAGAGCATATCTACTAGACATTAGTGCTATAGATATAAAAAAGAAAAGTCATGACATGCTGAGAACTGCCACTAAAGCAATACTCTTATTAACAGTGACTACAGTAACACAATGATATGAATTCAAAATAAAAATGCTAATAATTGTGTTACTACTGATAGTATTATGAAAACAATAATTAGTAAAAAGGAAAATGAAGTGATAGCAACAACAACAGCCATAATAAAAATAAAAATACTAATAATATATATAATAAAAAAAATAAGAATGACAGTAAATGATAAGTGATAATGGCATTTTGAGGTAAGACTAAAAGTTCTGTAAATGTATTTCATAATGTTCATTTTAAAGTAAATTCTTTTAGCAAGTTTCTTTTGCCATTTTTTAATACCAGCTGTCACAATATATAGTAGCATAGCCACCAACCTTCCTGTTGCTCGGTTTATCTGCGGTAGCTCAGATTTCCTTTAAAGACAGTTGAAATATGTTACAGATAAACTCTCTGTTACTACTCAATTCAAATCCTGTCTTATCGGTGTAACATTAATATACAAAAACTCATAAAAAATAATGGAGCTAGGTCACATTTATCATCTATTAACTTGCCAAAAAATGGATGAAAATAAAAAATTAAAATACTCAAAGTCAACATCTTATAAAAACTTGGTTCCATGCATTCGAATACTAATAAAGAATATAGAGGTGTCTATACAATAACTACCCTTCACTCTATATTCACCACTGGAGACTCTTGCAAAAGTGTTCTTTGAACATAAGAACATAAGAACATAAGAATAGAGGACACTGCAACATGCCTACTGGCACACACGAGGCAGCTCCATTTTTGAATTGTATTTTCAGCATGTCTAACCTATTCTATTCTACTCTACTTATTTATTCTACTTTTCTTTTTATGATTTTTCTAATAAGCACTAACCTATTCATACCCACCCTACCTCTGTCATATGTCTATCTAATCTACATTTGAAGGTGTCTAAGGTATTGGCATTTACTATCATACTAGGAAGCTTGTTCCATGCATCAGCTACTCTATTACCAAACCAATTTTTACCAATTTCCCTTCTGAACCTAAATTTATCAAGCTTAAATCCATTATTACGAGTTCTGGTTTGATCATGAATTTTTAAAACTTTATTAATATCTCCCTTGTTAATCCCTTTAAACCATTTATACACTTCAATCATATCCCCCCTAACTCTTCGCCTCTCTAGAGAATGTAGATTAAGTTTTTTCAATCTGTCCTCATATGGTAGATTTCTGATATTCTGTATCATCTTGGTCATTCTTCGCTGCACTCTCTCCAAGGACTCAATTTCCATTCTATAATAGGGTGACCAGAATTGCACAGCATAATCTAAATGGGGCCTAACTAATGCAAGATAGAGCTGCAAAATAACTTTTTCCGTCCTATTGCTAATGCTTCTTGAGATAAATCCTAAAATTCTGTTTGCTTTATTTCTGACTGCTGTGCATTGCTCTCTTGGCTTAAGACTACTACTCACAAGAACTCCCAAATCCCTTTCACACTGAGAACTCATGATTTCATGGTTATTTAGCTTATAACTAGTATTGTCTTTTATAGTACCCATTTTAACTACTTTACATTTTTCAACATTAAATTCCATTTGCCATTTGTCCGACCATTCAGATAATCTATTTAGATCTTCCTGTAAAGCATGAATGTCTTCTTTTCCATTTATAGTTCTTAAGAAAAATGATACTTTTAGACTACAGGTTGCTAATTCATTTAGGTCACTTAGAGATGAATGTGACAGTGGCGGCAGTAATTCTTCAGGAACCATAGAGTCAGATAGGTGTACTAGTGATCGTAAAAATGGAAGTAGGAAAAGCTCTCAGGTCAAGAGCCTAGGTAAGTCTCCCAAGGTCGGAGTAACCCATCCTCCGGATAAGTCTCGTTCTTTAGTAATTGTAGGGGATTCACTATGCAGATATGTAGACAGGAAACTCAGGCATAGAGTTAGAGGAAAATATTTTTTCCCTGGAGCAGGCATGAAGAAGGTGGGTGAGTCAATAAATAGCTGGATTGAGAAAAAAGATGTTGTTTGTTTGATAGCTGGGGGAAATGACGTGCAGGATGGTAGAAGTGAAGAGCTGATTAGGTTGTATAGACAAGCCCTGGATAAGATTAGGAAAAGGGGTGCAGTTCCTGTGATGTGTGGTATTCTCCCTAGGCATAGCCACAGTTCAGAGTGGTGGTCTCGAGCTATAGGAGTAAATGCTAGGATGAAAGTCTTCTGTCGGGAGAATAATATAGGTTTTATAGAGGGGTGGGATCACTTCACTAGTCGTAAGCATATGTATGCAAGGGATGGAGTGCATCTTTCTAATTCAGGTGTCTCTGTATTGGCTGGTATGATAGACAGAGAGGTAAGGGGGTTTTGTTAGACACAAATAATGAAATGATTAATACTTGTGCAGAGAAATTAGTCAGTAAGGGTTCAGTAAATAGTGGGTCAAATAACTGGGAGTCTAAGGATAAGAACCATTTGTTACATAGAACAAATATTAACAAAAAGAATAGCCACAAGAAGGGTGAAGCTAGAGAAAGTTTAAAAGTATATTATACAAATAGCCGTAGTTTAGGTAACAAGATAGAAGAACTGAGAGCCTTAGTATGTAGTGAGAGACCGGATATAATATGCATTAGTGAAAGCTGGATTAATTTAGAAAGCAAACACCTTAAAGCTGAGTACATAATTACAGGATATAAACTTTATAATGCTGATCGTAGTGCAGATAAAAGAGGGAGAGGGGTAATTATGTATATTAAAGATAGCCTCAGAAGCTGCATTAAGTCTGGAATTAAGACAAATCTAAATCCAGAAACCTTATGAGTTGAAATTAAAAATAATATAGAAAGTCTAGTTGTAGGAGTAGTCTACAGACCACCTGATCTAGATAATATAGAGTCGCAAGTTATATACGATGAAATTTCTAAAGTGACCAGGTCAAATAGAGTTTGCATTGTAGGCGATTTTAATTTTAGACATATTAACTGGGAAACCATAACAGGTGATAGTAGCTCAAAGGAGTTTTTGGAAGTAGTAGAAGACAATTTCCTTTCTCAGCATGTACTGGAAGCAACACGGGGGGTGAATACACTAGATTTAGTTCTTAGTAATAGAGAGAATATGGTTACAAATATAGAAGTTGGTGAAAAATTGGGCAACAGTGACCATGATTCCATTAGATTTAACATAATTTTCAAGGAAACTATAAAGGAAAATAAGAATATTGTTCCAAACTTTAGAGCAGGAGATTTTGAGGGCTTAAAAACTAAATTATCTAATGAGGTATGGGAAGGGATTTCTGGGGTACAGATGTGGGTAGTTAATCCAGCAGGTCAGGTCGCAGGTAGCGGATTACCCCAAAATTTGAGTACCACATGCCAAGGATTATCACAAGATAAGATCAATACATTAAATTCTCTCACAGGAAAGAACAGCAGTCCGTCAGTTAATATAAATTTGGATGAGGAATATAACAATTTTGTCATGACTCTTAAGAATAGTCAGAGAGACTATATTCCCATGAAACATTGCAGATCAAGAAAAAATGACCCTAAATGGATGAATCTTATAGGTATTAAAAGAGGAATATACAGGAAACTAAAAAGAGGTGAAGAGCAGGTGAGGTAGCAATATATACAGTTAAACAGGGAAGTTAAAAAGATAGAGAGTCGAAAAGAAAATACGAAGTTAGAATAGCAGGAGAAGCTAAAGAAAATCCTAAAGGGTTTTATCAACATTATCAAACAAAATTTAAGGAAAAAGTCGGACCAATTGAAGTAGCCAATGGCCATATCACAGATGACGATAAAGTGATGTGTACATGTTTAAATGATTATTTCTTATCTGTATTTACAAATGAAAACTTGGAAAATATTCCGGAAGTAGAATTCATTTACAGAGACAGTCCCAATAATATACTTAGTTCAATAAATATTACGAGAGAGGAGGTAATAAAAGGAATAGATAAATTAAAGGCTAATAAATCTCCGGGACCTGATGGAATATATGCTAGAATATTAAAGGAATGCAAGGAAGAGCTTAGTTGTCCTCTAACTGCATTATTTAATAATTCAATAAAATTAGGATCGGTACCCATGGAGTGGAAATTGGCAGATGTGGTACCAATATTTAAAAAAGATTCGCGTCCTTTATCAGTAACGATCTCTCTTGGAATTCCAATAAACAACAACTATCCTACGGGGGGAGTAAGGGACATAATGAAAAAACTGCACCTCGGCCATATCCGGGCAGCTTGAACTGTACTATGTTGACTTTTGAAGCAATTACATAAATATATCCCTCAATATATGTTGGAACGTCCTTGTACATCACCCCCCATTAAAAATGTGCATATAACATCCACTACGTTTTCTCTTTTCCCATATGGCCTGCGGTAGGACTTGCGTGACGCAGGGGAAGGACCCTCCCAGACTCTATCCCCGTCTTCCTCCCTAAAGAGCTCTTCTGGATTCCACCCGTAATTCCCCCCCCCCCCCCTTGTTCACTTTTGTCAGTTATACTCACTCTCTCACTCTCAGGACTCTCTCTCTCTCTCTCTCTCTCTCTCTCTCTCTCTCTCTCTCTCTCTCTCTCTCTCTCTTTGTACATTCCCCCAGTCACTCTTCTGCTTTCTATTTTTTTTTAGGATGGGATGGGATAGGAGGGGAAAAAAGGGGATGGGATGAAGTATATAAGGGAATTGGAGGGAAAAGCATGAAAATTAAATAAAGTAAGAGATAAAAATGAGAGGGGCAGACCCTCGTGCTAAGTTTTGATCTGGAATTCAGATTCTTGATGTTGATCCTCTTGTGCTTGCAGCATGCTGATTTCTTTCCCCAGCACTCTGACAGAGTGTGTGTGTGGACTCGCGATCGGCCCATGTAGTGGCATGACTGTGTCAACGGTCCTAGGCCCCTCTATACTCCCCATCAATCGTGGGGTAGGGTACAACACTTACCCCCAAATCAGGACACCTGCTCCTCTACTTTCTTTCCCCACCTTCATGAAACATTAACGAATAAAAAACCCGTTGTATCGAACTGTAATAGTCTTAATAACATCGCAAAAAGTCTCTGATTATTCAATGGATTTGACATACGCGTATATTATGAGTAACTGATTCAGTACAAATTACAATTTCTTTATAAAAAAACGAAGATGAGGATAAGACTTTCCAGTGTTTTTTTCTTGGAAATTTCCTCGCCAGCGGCAACAAAAGAAAAACCTTAAAAGCATATTCAAGTTCGGTTCTCAAAGTAATTTTTACGCTCATTTTGGTATCTAGAGAAAGCACTATGGCTTATTTTTTGAACACTCACTCCCTCAAACGATACTCAGTGACTTAAATTACTCTACTTCCGCTTTGGAAATATAACACTTAAATAATTGTACATGTATATTAGTTTTTTTCTCAAATCAAATCATTACCCTTGCTTGTTCAATACATAACCTAGGTAATGAAAAAAATATTTAATTGAACACCCTTCAAACGCAAATACTCCTTATACTGTTTTGATTATAACAAAAAATCAAGTTTATCATTGCTTATAGCTATTAGTACAAATTATCTAGTTTAGTAATGGGTAAATAAATTATACTTCTATTAATTAACTAAAGCCATATTCCCTCTTATATGCAGGGTGGTTGAGTCAAAGCATGTCTACAGAGCAAAATGGCGGAATCCTCCGACCTCAATATCTTTTAATAGTACCCCCATTACTCACTAGATAAGAATTACAAGTACTTAGCTATTTTGGGATGTTGCCTGAAGGACGTCACTGCATCTGGTACAGGGGGAGGGGGTTTTCCTTTCTTCTGGGCTCGCTGGTTTTCCCCCCAACGATGTCGTCCATACTGCTTATAAGATCGCTAATTCACCATCCCGGGCATCTTCTCACTCACAGTCCTATGCATGGTGAAGAAATTCATGAATCGCGCAGGAATTTCCTCACAACTTGACCACTCGTCTCTCCAGTTGACGTTTTTCATCCTTCATGAATGATATTTTAGCAACTTTCCCTCAGATTTAAAGTGTATGGGATTATTTTTACTACTGGGAGCTTTTCCTGTTGGGGGACGGGAATGAGGAGGATGACGAATGACTCGCTGTGCTATCTCCGGCATTGCTTCCAAATATGTCTTATAGTCTTCTGTATCCTGCATTTTTTTTAAGCATGAGATTCACTAGTAAATAACTTCTTGTCTCTTCACGATGATTCCGGCATGGGATCGTACTCAGCTGGCACCAGTGTCATATAGGTATTCACTACCAGTGTGGTATTATATATCATAGCTGGCAGTATAGCACTTTTTTTTCATTATTGTGGCACCATGAAGGACATAAAAATAATAAAAATAAAACTGCCCTCATCAGGCCTGGGCACGGATAAAACAAAGTAAATAGAAATAGAGATGGAGAGTGCTGTGATCTGTCAAACGTGTGGGGATAGGAAGAGATGTGTAACGAATATCCAAGAATATTTGGTGAAGATGTAGGCATAGAAAAGAACTGTAACTGAAGGAAGACCAGGCATCGAACTGTTCCCAAGAGTACTATTCAAGTCCAAAAACAATTCAGTTGTAGTATCACTACGGGCGGCTGGTGCCATGAGCCAACCTATTACATAAATTGTAGCCGTAATCCACTGTTGTGTATCTAGTTGTAGTTTTGCTGCCACCTTTGGCCAGGCCTCTCTCATGCAAGGTGATAATAGATATGCAGAGATACTTAACACTTAATTTATTGAGATGCTACATTGTTCCTCTAAGCCTCAATGCCCCCGTCCCCTTAACGAAATGTGATCTGTATGACCGCCAACAATACTCTGACTTTCCCGCTCTTGTTGTTGTTTGAGATTAAATCCAACCTTGTGTTGGCACGGGCCCTTGTCCAAAAGACGGCCCATAGGTTAGAGGTTACGAATCCTGAGTTGTTTTATTGTCTTGGTGTTTCAAAAGTTTGCAAGGTGATGAGATGATTGTCCAGGTTGTCAAGTAATGCCTGGACTATTTAAGCTGCATGATCTGCAGCATTGGGGTGTTGTAGATCCATGTTTATTCCATTCCTTAAGTTGTTTGTCTTCGGACATTTTAGCAGATAATGCAGCAGGGCTTTTCTGTTATATTGCCACAGTGTTTGCTCTCTTTTCCGAGGTTTTCAATAATTTACCAGCAACACTTGTAACCAAGCCTGAGCCTGGCTATTGAGACAGTCAGACTCCTTGGAGTGTATATGGATACAGGTGAGGGCTTAAGCTTTGTTGCTTTCTTGTACCATGTGGCAGAGTAGGAGCTTTTGTTGACCCAATAATTTTGGTTTTCCTGCTTTGTTTTCTGTAGTGCCAACTTGGTATTTTTATTTGTATTGTTGTACGCTGGGTCTTATAGTGTACTGCACGCTGTGGCATAAGACAGCATCCTTGGCAAGTTGATTGGCGTTGTCGCTTCCAGGGATGTTGATGTAGCTGGGTAGCCAGTTGATTGTTGCCGGTCTTCCTTGTTCTTGATGTTCAACTAGCAGTGTTTGGACCAAGCTGATTAAGTTGATATTTTCTTTGAACTTTTGCTGTTGTAGTGCTTGGACAAAAGAGAGTGAGTTGGTGTGTATTGTTACGGTCCTTGTTCTTTTTCCACTGAGTTTTGTAGAGCCATTTGGATAGCAAATAACTTGGTTTGAAGAGTGGAGCAGGAGTCTGAAAGTCTCTAGGAAGCTGTAAAATGTTCAGAGTAGACTGCTCCTCCAGTTGCAGGGACACTTGTGTTGACAGTTCCATCTGTGTAGTAGGCGAAGCCTTCTGCTTGGTTAGTTTCTGTGATTGCAGCTAGAAATGCTTCGTGCAGTTGTATCTTTGTAAAAGCTTTATTACTGTCAGGAAGGCTAGTGGTGTTGAAATATGCTGGGTGTGCCTCCCATGGGACTAGCGGCTTGTAGTGAGTGCAGGGCTTGTCAAAGTTGATTTTGGCAATTCAGATGCCATGTTGCATTTATGTATATATTTCAGAAGCTGGCCAGCATAGGTGATTGGTATGGAGAGGTGTGGATGCTTGTTGAGGGCCTCTTTCAGTCTTTTCTGTGTATGAATTGGTATTGGAGATATGAATCCAGCTATATAGAAGAGGTAGGTTTGTTTCCATTTGTGGGTTGCATATCCTGGTCCACATAGGCACCCCCAGCATGTAACGCATGGCATTGTTCTCTATTACTTCTATGGTGGAGGTTTGTTGTGCACTGAGGTTGGCTAGGGTGGGAGCAATCAGGAATCTTATGGTGGCTGTGTAAAATTTCTTTAGGACCTGAAGACCTGCTCCTTCTTGGAGAGATGTTATATATCTCATAGGGGTTAGTCTGTTATGTGCTCTTTCCATGAGATATGTGATTTGTGATTTGAAGGTGAGTTGCCTGTCTATATAAACTCCCAGATATATGAATGTATCAACCCATTCTATGTTTTCATTGGCTAGGGTGAGTGGGGCTTGTGGTACTGGAGCTTTTATGGCCATAGCTTTTGTTTTATTTACCATTGATTTTGAGTCCCAGCTCCTTGCTTATCAGATGGAATAGGTCTACTGCTTTTTGAGCACTGGCTAGTCTCTTGCCTCCTTTGCTGATGAAGACCACGTCATTGGCATAGATGAAGATGTCTACTCCTTGGGGTAGTTGTTGTTGAAAGAAGTTCTCCATTAGCACATTGAAAAGCAGTGGGCTGAGAATGCCTCCTTGTGGGGTACCATTTTCTAATTTCTCATCTATTGATTGTTGTCACTGGAATTTTACTCTAGCCTCTCTATTTATGACATGGTTTGAGTCCCAACTGAGTAGATATCCCTTAACTCCTTTGTTTGCTAGGGAGCTCAGAATGGCTGCTGTGTGGCCAGTTCAAAAGCCTTTTCAAGATCTAAGAAGACTATGACTGCAGCCTTGTTATTTATGCAGCTGAGGACATCCATAATGCACCGTGTGGTGCCTACATTATCTCTGTAGGCATACAAGTGAGGGTGTAAGGGGCCAATTTTGACTTGTATTCTCTTGAGCACCATTTTCGCAGCTGTTTTTTCTAAACAGCTCAGTAGAGATATGGGTTGTGGATTCGTTGGATCTTTGGGTTTTGGGATAAGCTGAATGTCCTGTTGACTCCAGATCTTCGGCCAAACCCTTAATATGTAAGTGGTGTTTGTCAGATGGAGGTAGGCTGCCTCACCTGAAGTGCCCATATTGTTGATCATTGTGTAGGTGATGCAATCTGCTCCAGGAGCTGTGTCTTTTCCTTTATGTTTAGTGTTTCTGAGTTCCTGGGTGGTGAAAGGTGTGTCTGTGTCATCCTTTTGATTGCAGATATGATTTATGGTATCCCATCTTTGTTGTTTTGGATAATTTTAGATCCTTATTGTGCTTGGTGGAAGTTGATGGGTTGCTGAACGGTTGGAAAAGATGTTTGCAAGTCTTTCAGCTTTCTCCTTAGGTTTTGGATGTGTGGGTGCTTTGTTTGATTTTTTTCCTGACACTCTTCTGAGCATTTGCCATAGCTGGATGAAGTTGGTGTGCTGATTTAGCTTGGCACACCATTCCAGACATTTGTCGATTCTGATTTTCGAGACAGTTTTGTAGGTGTCTGAGATCACCTCCTGAAGCACTGCTATATTGGTATCTGTGGGTCTTTTCCTATATAATTTCCTGGCCCTATTTAGTCTTTGCTTGGCCTCTTTCACTTCCTAGTAGTAGTACCATGATTCTTGGTATTCCATTTTTGGAGGTTTGTTTTTAGGTATGGAATCGTCAGCTGCTTTGTGGAAGACGGAGATGAGGTCTTGTGCTAAAATGTTGACGTCTTCAGGTGCAGTGTAGTTTGAATGCCACTGTGTTAAGGATTGCTGGAATTTTTTCCAATTTGCCATATTTTGATTTCATTAGGGTGGGGGAGGTGGAATTGGTGGAAGTTTAGGCAGTTGGATGCTTATCTGAGTGGCATAGTGATCACTAATGAGGTGAGGATGTACACTCCATTCAGTGTTGGGAGTGAGGGAGGAGGTTATGAAAGACAGGTCTACTCTTCCTCCTCATACATGTGTTGGGACACCAGTGATTATAAAGTGGATATTGTGGAATTCATCCAGAAGATAAGCGATGTGTTTGCCGTCATCATTGTTTGGCCTTGTTGAATTTAGAATTCTGTGATGAGCATTGAAATTGCCACCTATGAAAGATGGCTCCTCAGCAGCAGTTGCAAAAGGCTCTCCACCCTCTAAGAAGCCGTTGATTTGCTTGTAGATGTTGTATATCATTAACTTTTGATTTAGGAACTGTATTTCAACAGCCTGAGTCTCCACGTTGTCCTCGCACTCTGGAGGGTTGATGTTGGAGGCTGGGATGCAATTTTTAACTAGGGTAATTAGTCCCCTGTTGGTGTGGCTGTCTGCTGGTATTGTGAAAGCTTTGTATCCTGAGAAATTGAATTCTTAATGTCCTTTGAAGAGCGTTTCTTGTAGAAGAATGACGTCAAAATCACCTTCCTTTGCTGCTGATTGCAGGGAGGCATTCTTGGATCTAATCCCACAAACATTCCACTGCAGAATCCTTATGGAGTCAAAACTTTGCTGTAGAGCTCTGGAGTAGTCTGCTCCTGCTCCCCCCTGGCGAGGCAGGGATCCCGGGACGGAAGGACCAGGAACTGGGTAGTGCTGAACATCAGGGGGGGCTGGCTAGAGGCCACATGACCCTCAGGAAAGTTGTCATGACATGTTGTTTGTGCTGCAGGTTGAGGAGATGGGGTAGTCTCTGTTTGAGCTGTTGGTCCATTTTCAGCCAGAGCGGGTAACTCTTGAGGTGCCGGGCAGGCCTGAGTAGGATAAACTGAGGTCCTGGCTACTGGTCTGGGGGTGTGGGCTCTTGTCCGGGACATGAGTTTTTCCAGTGCTCGGCTGATAGAGCTTTATTCCAGCTGAACATTTAACATTTCTGCTAGTTGGGTGGCGAATCCTTGGAGCAGTGTTCTTAGTTTGTCCTCCATTATTGTGATGGTGTTTGACTCAACCAATGGAGTTGTCCGAGAAACTTGGTGTGAAGGTTTGGGGGTTTCTGGAGCTTTTGGAGTTTTCAGGGCAGGTTGTTTGGTCAAAGGTTTGTCCAGGTTCAGTCTTCTCCTCGGAGGACGAGGGGTTCTCTGAGGCTTGGGCCTCTTTTCTACCTTTGGTGCTATGACTTGCCTGGGAACTAGGTTTGTCATAGTTGCTCTGGGTGGTTGGTTGGTTAATTGAGTATTCCTGGAAGGCTGAGAGGTGGTTTTTGGCTGAGTTGTTGTTGTAAGCAGTTTAATATCATGGGGCACTTGGGGTTCCATGCATGATGGTTCCCCTTGCAGTTTGGGCACCTTGCTGTGGTGACTTTGCCCTCCTTGTGGGCCCGGACACACTTCTCCATGTTGTGTCTGCCACTGGAAACAGTACAGACTTCTGGAAGGGTGCACTGGGTTTTGTGATGTCCGAATTTCTGGCAGTTGTAGCATCTCAGCGGTTCCTTGATGAAGGGTTTGGTGGGGAAGGATCCCCAGATGCCTAGATTTACTTTGGTGGGAACACGGCCCTTGAAAGTGACTACTATTGTTGGTGTTGGTTGCCCAGCCTTGCTGGTTTGACGTGTTGCTCCCACAATGTATGGAAGAGCTAGAAGTGGAGCTCTCTCCCTAAACACGAGGTAGTTGCATACTACTCCCTTGCAGATCTTTTCTCCAGGAATTAGCTCCTGCATGAAGAAATGGTGAGACGCTTGGAGGTATTCTTTGTCCCTTGGTGTGAGGATCCATTGTCCTTGTAGGTTGGGTCGTGCAGTTATGTTGATGCCTGGCTTCATTTTCTCCAATAACTTTACAGTCTGATAGTTTTCTGTTGGGTCCTTGCTCAGGGTCTTCAATTTGTTGAAGCTCTGTGGAATATGAGCGTTGTCATGACTGGAGTTTGGGGTATATGTTTGTCCCCTCTGTGAGCTTCGGTTGGTCTGCCTCTTCCAAACTACAGTGGTCCAACCTTCGCTTGGGGTTTTCTTCCTCGCCTGCTGGAGGGCTCAGTTAGCGTTTGAGATCCATGTCACATATACTTTCCTTCTATTTAGTGAAGTTAGATGGTTTAGTTAATGGTTTTATAAGTTAATATGTTAATGGTTGGTGGGGAGAGCAATGGGGGGAGGTGGCCTTACCTATCCTATTTGTAGCTAGTCCGCTCCTAGAGCAGACGTTTTACCAGCAAAAGGAAGTGCCCTAGAGAATTGAAAGGTGGATTCCACCTTTCACTCTAGTAGTCACAAAATCTTCTACTGGGGAGGGGAGGGAGTTGAAGGGGGTTGGACCTAAGGGAACTGAAGGTTCCCTCCTATCAAAGGTGGGCTTATGAGAGGCGCACTTGCTAAGCTAATTTTCACTAACAGTTCTTACTCCACTTTGCAATAGACTGCGATAGGTGGGGCGATGAACTTGGCTGCTTCAGGCGGAGTTTTAAGCCCACAAGGGCTACCGCATATCCACAGACAGGCCGGGCTTAGTAAGTGAAAGGGTTAGAGTTAGAGTTTGTCTCCTGATAAATAAGGT
>JAXCGZ010003801.1:0-5000 GCA_037179515.1 Halocaridina rubra | reverse complement strand
GTAGTTGAGTGTTATCTGCATATTGTACGACTAGACAGTCAGGAATGAAAGAAGATAGATCATTTACGTAAATGGATCAGAAATAACCACAGGTTTAGAAAAAACTGAGGAGCTCGAAGATTTATGGATCACTGTGCAGTATCAGAAACTTCCATTTTTCATTGTAGGGTGTGTTTACCGTCACCCTAAAGCACCTACCAGTTCATTCAATCATCTGCTAGAAACATTCAGAAATATCTGTGTGCGTCATAAACCCATACCCCTCAGCCCCCTGGCTAACTAATGACATCAAAGAGGCAATGCAAATCAGAAATCAAATACAAAAAGAGCTAAAAATGAATAGATATGATATGACTCTCCGAGAACGTTATAAAACAGAAAAGAAACGTGTCAGATCTCTCATCAGTGTAAGTAAAAAAGACTTTTACAAAAAACAATTTAATGACTCTAGACATGATACAGCAGCAACATGGAAAGTGATAAGAAGCATGATACCAAATGAAAAGAGTACCTCAGAAAGTTATGAAAATATTACGGAGTTGAAAGACAAAGCAGAAAACTTTAATAACTATTTTGCTAACGTTGGCAAAAATACATATGAAAAAACTCAAGAAAACATCAACTCAGTGAATATGAGTAAGTGCTTAAATGACAATTCTTCCAATGAAAACACAAGAGAGTACTTCAAGATAAATCCTATCGATTATGCTACCCTAACTCTTACCATAAAGAGCCTAAGAAACTCTGGCTCTTATGGTTCAGATGGTATACCATTTCAGTTCATCAAAGATGCTCTACCCTTGATTGCATCCTATATTTTAACTATTATGAACACTTCCATTGTTACTAAAAAGTTTCCTGACTCTTGGAAAATATCACATGTAATACCTCTGCATAAAAAGGGGGACAGAGAAGATGTGACAAACTATCGTCCCATTTCCCTGCTACCCATTTTCTCTAAAATATTAGAAAAAATTGTTGCATGCCAACTTATGTCATATTTAGAATCAAATAGACTATTAAGTATTAACCAACATGGTTTCAGACCGAAACTTTCGACGGAAACTGCACTGCTTAAAGTTACGAATAGTATATATAATCAAACAGATATGAAAAAAATATCTCTTCTTGTATTGTTAGACTTATCAAAAGCCTTCGACAGTGTAAACCAAGAAATTCTTTTAAGTAAATGTATTAACTTAAATATTGATCCAAGCTGGTTTAGCGAGTATCTGTCTAATCGTAAACCATCCATACGTCTTAACAACATTATCTCTGTGCCAAAAAATTTATCATTTGGTGTTCCACAGGGATCAGTACTTGGTCCTATCCTCTTCTCCATTTACGTAAATGATCTATCTTCTTTCATTTCTGACTGCCTAGTCGTACAATATGCAGATGACACTCAGCTACTCCTTAGTGGTGATATTAATAATCTCCCAGAGCTAACTTTAAGAGCAGAAAATACTCTGTCAAAAATTAAAACCTATTTCCAAGAAATTGGGCTGTTAATTAACGAAAGTAAAACACAGTGCATATTTATTGGTTCAAGGTTCCACATAGCACAAATTCCAGAAAACACAACAATTAATTTTTGCGACAATATTATCACACCTAGCAAAACAGTCAAAAACCTAGGAATTCACTTTGATAACCACATGTTGTTTGATTCCCACATAGATAAAGTATGCAAAAAGGTTACAGGAACATTAATGTACTTATCACGTATAAAAGACAATTTTGAGACTACCACTCGAATAACTGTTGTTGAATCTCTAGCCCTAAGTCACATTAATTACTGCACAACATTTTGGGGAGCTACCACTAAGACTCAGATAAACAGAATACAGAAGCTTATTAATTTTGCAGCTCGAGTTGCCCTGGGAGGAATAAGAAAATATGACCACATCACACCAGCTCTCAATAAACTTGGGTGGCTGCGGGCAGAAAATAAGGTCGCTTATGCTATTTATGTTTTTGTATTCAAAATTTTGGACCATCATTATCCTAGCTGGCTATTTGATTTAAAAGCAGTCAGGGATATAAGGGGAACCAACACAAGACAGAGCAGTGAGCTCTTTATTCACAGAACAAACACAGAAGCAGGTTCAAAGATAATCACTATCAAAGGGCCAACACTCTGGAATAATATTCCAGAGCATCTTAAAAATGCATCCTCCTTCACGACTTTCAAAGGGAAACTATATAGTGTTCTTTTGGACAAATAGTTGCTGCCCATTAAGAACTAATTATTCTCATTGTAAGGAAACAAATATGGAAATGATGCCGATAATAACGATCCTGTATCTAGTGGCATACTTACTACTTTATTATTAACATTATTGTTAACATTTTTATTACAGCATTATTATTTTCTATGAAAGCTACATTTAATTTAACTATATGTCTAACCCTCTTATTTATTAGTTTAATTACATGTATACTTATAAGTTACTATTAATGTTGAATAACCATTGTACAAAATGGAAGTAAATGTTTTTGTTTGTTTTGTTGTTTGTTTGATAGGACCAAGTACTGATCCCTGTGGAACACCAAATGATCCATTTTTTGGCATAGAGATAATGTTGTTAAGACATATAGACTGTTTGCGATTAGATAGATACTCTCTAAACCAGCTCGGATCAATATTTAGGTTAGTACATTTACGTATAAGAATTTCATGGGTTACACTGTTGAAGGCTTTTGATAAGTCTAATAATACAAGCAGAGATATTTTTTTCTTATCTATATTATTATAGATACTATTCGTAACTTTGAGCAGTGCAGTTTCCGTCGAGAGTTTCGGTCTGAAACCATGTTGGTTAATAGATAATAGTGAGAGAGAGAGAGAGAGAGAGAGAGAGAGAGAGAGAGAGAGAGAGAGAGAGAGAGAGAGAGAGAGAGAGAGGGGGGGGAATTTTATTTTGCAAACATGAAAAAATGAAAATAAGCAACACGAAAACAAATGAGATTGAAAATAAATCAGATTTTTTTTGTTTTACTTCACGGACTTCCTTTTCTATCAAGGGCTGCGACGGTTGTCTTCTTGCTAACCTCAGTCCATGATGGGACGCGAACCCTCGACCTGACGCCTCAAATTCGCAGACACTACCACTTTGCCAAGGAGACTAGATTGAAAATAAATCTGAATATAATTCATAGATGAGTTAAGTAGAATGAAATGACCAGAAGAGGGAGAGAAGACTAAAATTTTTTTACTTAGGAGAGGTTAAGATATGGAAAAGCTGGCGGTGAGATAGGTTGCGGGGTGGGAAGGGAGGATGGAGAGAAATCGGGGGAGGCGGTAAGAGGCGGGGGAAGGGGGTGGGAGGTGGAAGAAGGAGCGCGGAACTCCATCTCGTTCTGAGGAAATGACTAAAAGCTCGAAAATTGCGAGTAAAACATGGTTAAAAATGGAAAAAGAAAATGATGGACTTTGATATTACCTGATATTGGCAGAATTTATAATGAAGATGCTGTGCGAAGGGAGAGAGAGAGAGAGAGAGAGAGAGAGAGAGAGAGAGAGAGAGAGAGAGAGAGAGAGAGAGAGAGAGAGAGAGAGAGAGAGAGAGAGAGAGAGAGAATATTATTTACGATATATGTATTACTATTAGTTCCCATATGGGGGTGAACACAGACGGACTGAAGCTGGGAATTTAAGGCTGAATACCCTTCCTGACGTCCCTCCGTGGGCTTCAACGTAGGTCTGTCAACTCCCGAGTCAAAAGCTCTACGACGGCGATCCCCTTATACGCCAACAGGATCAGGTGTTCCCTGGTTGTAACCCATCCAAATACTGACAAGACTCATCGTTGCTTAACACCGAATATTCTTGAATATTCGTTACACATCTTTTATTATCCCTTCACATCTGACAAGTCACAACACTCTCCGTCTCTGTTTCTCTTTACTTTTTGTTTTATTCGTGCCCAGGCCCGACGAGGGCAAATCTATTTTTTTTTATTTTTTTTTGACCCGTCCTGGTGTCACAATCATAAAAAAAAAAAAAATGCTGCTCGGGCGAATAGTTGAATACCCAACGTGGTATGGAGGTTGCAGAGAAAGATACTCATATAGAAAAATACTGCAGTAACGATTAATATAAATGTCAGGTTTAAAATAGAAGAGCGGTTCCACAAAATAGCCTCTCATAATCAAATTGATCATTTGTGCCTGCCAATATGAACCTTTAAACGGAAATCGCGACTATTGTCATTGCTCCATACTAGAACTGACCAAGCGACATTAACTTTTTCCCCGCAGCATGATGTAAACTTCAACCGGGGTCCCTAGGTAAGGAAGACCAGTCTTCCATTTAGCCATGCATGAACTCTTATATTTCAGCTAACTGGCGTTTAGTATACGGTGTACCGGAAAACTAATATTTTATGACATAATTTATTTTGTTATTTTTGAGTTATGATATGAGGGTTTGGTTAGGTTAGGTTAGTTTAAGTAAGAGTACAATAGCCTACAGATTTGGAGGAAGACCACTCACTAAAGTTCCGGTTTTACGTCACGGACTCCCTTTTCAACCAAAGGCTAGGACGGTTGCCTTCTGGCGAAGGACTTGTTTTGGCAGATGTAATCCTTACCCTGAGTGCATGCCCTTGCTAACCTTAGACCGTGAATGTGTACCAATTAAATATGATGCCCAAAACCATTGAGAAGTTAGATGTTCCTCAATGTAACAAACTAACAGACGCGACGCATATCTCCAAAGAATTGAAACTCAGAGAAGGGACTGTAAAATTATTATCTGCATTCTTAACCCATTCAATCGCCTTTTACCACGCTGGGCATGCGACAATAAAAGTATTTTCTCGGCATCGGAATAATAATAATAATAATAATAATAAGACTTTATTTCCAACGTACATTGGGTATTCAAATATGGGTGTACTATTAAAATTTACAAGTAAAATCTTCCTTTAAGAGTAACTTCTTAAGATTATATTTAAAAGTATACACTGAACCAGCATTTTTTAGTTCTCTGGGAA
>JAXCGZ010003800.1:205000-228546 GCA_037179515.1 Halocaridina rubra | reverse complement strand
CACATCTGACAGGTCATTACACTCTCCATCTCTGTTTCTCTTTACAACCTGATAAAGTCTGCTTTATTTTATCATTTTTTGGCCCATCCTGGTGTCACAATAATCTTAAAAAAAAAAAAAAAAAAAAAAAAATTGGGGGGGCGGGCCGAAAAAAAACCTGCGATACAGTGAGAACGTGAACCAAGAAACGTGAATAACCGAGGTAACACTGTACAGTAAATCATTGTCTAATTTGAACAGATTTGATGCAATTGAGCTACCAAAAATTTTTGTTTGACTAATAAGCATGTTTTCAACCGTCAGGAACGTTTTCTGATGGTAAAGAATGAAAATTCAACCGACTTCCATAATTACTCATGGTGGGTACCTTTAACCTACACCAGCCAAGATGCTCCAAACTTTGATAATACAAGAGTTACATTATGGATGAAGGACAACGAAACTGAAATAACGGTAGATTCTCTCCCAAGTCAGGACAATTGGGTGATTTTTAATATCCAAGAAATGGGTTATTATAGAGTTAACTACGATGAAAATAACTGGAACTTACTCATCCAGCAGCTGCAGACCGACCACGAAGTTATTCATCTAATCAACCGTGCACAACTTCTTGACGATGCCTTGGATCTAGCTGGAGCTGGTATGGGAGTAGTTCTGTTTATTATCGATACATTTGCTTTCGTGCAATTTTTTGTGTCGACTATCATATGTAACCAAATCATATATTAATGGATTATGAAATTTATCTAGCTAAAAATTTTTGTTTTTTACACTTCCACAGGTTTCTTGTCATATACGACAGCCTTTAGTATTAATGCTTATTTGAGTAGTGAAACAGAATATGTACCTTGGACAGCTGCCTTGGATAATATGGGTTATATTGAGCAAATGTTCACTAGGACTGGCCACTATGGATCTCTCCGTGTAAGTAAGAAGACTATTCATGCTAAATATTATACTATCAATACCTTGAGAACTTCTTCCAAAGTGCTTGGCGATGTCACAACATCCCAAATCTTTACCTTTTTAATTTTTGCTTTTAAGTATTATTTAGAAGCCTACAGAAATACTTCTTGTTATTCATGTAGCATTATGAAAGTGTAGTGTATCATGTTATAATAATCAAACTATACTTGACAAATTATACCTAACATTTCCATTTCTTTTACACAGAACTATCTTCTAGATCTCTTAGTTCCTCTATACAATTCAGTGGGCTTTGAAGATAACTTGAATGATCCCCATCTTGATCAACTAACGCGAGTTACTGCAGTGACTTGGGCATGCAAACTAGATTACTCAGATTGTGTCAGTAAATCGGTGGCTCTGTATACATCTTGGATGGCAAACCCAAGTAATCAGAGGTAATGAATAACTGATCTGTGCAGTATTAGAGATTTAGATGTTCTGAAGAGTGGTGGTGAAAGATTAGACTATCAGTTTATTGTATACAAGAAGTATGCACAGAAATATTCAGTTCAAAGATCGTTTCCTCTCTTGAAAAACATAATTTGTCATTCCTTTTTCAGTATCATATCACCAAATGAAAAGAAGCCAGTCATTTGTACAGCCATTGCTGATGGAGGAGAAGAAGAATGGAACTTCGCTTGGAATCAGTATCTTACTTCTAATATCGCTACTGAAAAAGATGCTCTGATGTTATCTATGGCTTGTAGCAAAGAAGTCTGGATTCTCTCAAGGTATGTTAAGAAAAACCATTTTTTGCTAATTACATATAATGATTAATTGTTGACAAATATACTACTTTTCATATTATGTTTGATTTTTGGAAAAGTCTGTTGCAGGTTTGAGGAAATAGTTTTGTCATCAGATTAGTGAATGGCATCTCTGTTGTGTAATGAAATATTGCTCAACCAATCCCCGAATTAGAATTCATGTTTTTTGTCGTTTTATGTGCACAATTAATCCTCATTTGAATGGGGGTGGACACAGACAGGTTGGAACTGGGGAATTAAGGCTGGATGCCCTTCCTAATGGCCTGTAGTGGGCTTGAATTAGGATTTTTCACTTCACCTCCAGAGTTAAACACTGCAGTCAATCTGCTACTGAGGTTCTCTAGAATTAAAAGTAAAATATTCCTAATTTCCCCTGTGGAATAAAAACAAGACTGGAACTGTCTGTACTTCATCAATGAATTTTGAAGATTCCTCTGTTGTAATGGTATTGCCACTGTGCCTCTGTTGTCAGTATCTCCTTACCAACTTCATAGTTGGGATTTTTTTGTTTCTGGTATTTGATATTTCTAAGGTGCTCATTCTTGTATATTGTAAAGCATTTTGTATTATATGTAATGGACTCAAGCCTGCTTGTAAGGGAGGTGGTCAAATAAAAGTACACATTCATCAGAAGCTATTATACCTCGATCACACCTCTTGGCTCCCTTTAAACCATTTTGTAATATCTCTTTCTAATTGAGTCCCTGAGTGAAACTTATCTTGCATTTTGGGTGACTTTGAAGTTAATGCTTTAACTAGCAAAGCCTGACACTTTCTTTTAAGCACAGCGCTATAACTAGAAAGTACTGTCACCTTTTTTAATAGGCATTGCACTTCCTATTTTTATGCCTGAGTGCATAATGCAATTGTGACCAACAAGTGGCCTGCCATATTTACCAGTGTACTCATTATACCTACTGCTGTGGTAGGGACTAGGAAATGACAGGTGGCACTGCATTCCCTTGTACATCATAAACATGACTATGTAAATATTTTACTTCTGGTGATGATATGCAAATCCTGTGATCAGTTTTTTGTCATGGACTCCCTTTTCTAGTAAGGGCTAGGATGGTTCCTTCTTGCGAAGGAATTTGGTTTTGGCAAGTGTAACCGTAATCCATAGTGAATGCCTTCTCTAACCCAAAAACTGTGGCAGGCTGCGAATGCTTAACTTGATGAATTAGTCACGAGCTTTACCACTATGCCACAGTTGCCACATGATGTGCAATTCCTAATAAGTAAAAATATTTGCTATTGTCACCCTTCAATACCATTTATCTCATGTTTTCCAGATATGAATATCCCAGACAAAATTTTTTTTATGTCTGTACACTTCTCATATAAATATCCCTATTGGGGAAAAAAGAATACCTTCTTTGTATTTCCGCGTGTGTTGCATTCGACTAAGTGGGGCAAACCGAGGGGACTGGAAATTTCCTACTTTGCATTTTTCTCCCACAAAGAGTCAAGCTTATTGCTTTGACCTAGCCATCCCCCTTCTAAGAAGAACTCTGATTTTTGTATATAGATAGTATTTCCTTTGTGTACATGTAAACTGACATTTTCTGTAAAATTTATGATTTACATTACAGTACTGTGTCATTACTTCAGGTATCTTGATATTGTCTTCATGGAAGACAGTAGAATTCGGAAACAGGATGCTGCCAGAGTCTTCAGTGCTATTGCTAGGAATGATGTTGGTCGAGACCTTGCATGGGATTATCTGAAAAATCAGTGGGACATACTCTACACTTTGTAAGTTCTTGATACACAGATACAAAGGCCGTAATCCCCCTTATAATGGGAGTGGCCGAGTTCAGGCATACACATTCACTAAAAGCTGATATACCTTGATCACTCCTCTTAGCTCCATGGGGATAAAGGGCTTCCATAATGTCCTTGACCTTCCTGCTTGGGTCACCTGAAGGGTAAGTTGGCAAGGGTTGTCTGTGGTAAGATCCGACAGCCACAGCTTTTTTTTTTTAAATTTTTTTTTTTAAAGTTAGTTTATCAACAATCTCCTTCAGTCCCCATGCTCCCCTTTTCTCCACGCCTTTGCTGACAATCCTACCCGTCATTTTACCTCTGGCTTTTCTTCACAACCTTCATCTGCTCCTCGTAATAGATCTCGTATCACTCTTTCTTCTACTCTCAGCTCTGATTTGGAGAGGGTCTCTGAGTGGGGCACCCAAAATTCAGTCAAATTTAATGCCTCCAAGACACAGTTTCTGGCTATGGCTCTCTTTTTATCTTCTCTTCCTGTTAGCCATCTTGTCTTCGAAACTAACGAAATTTACCCAGTTAATTCCATTAACGTATTAGATATCCAGATAGCTTGTCTTGGAGGAATCACATAATCCAAATTTCTAAATCTGCATCCAAAAACTTGGGATTCTGTTTTGTTTTCGTCATTACTTTTCCTCATTACAGTTACTTAAAATCTGTAAAGGTCTTATCCATCCCTGCTTAGAACACTGCTTGCACATCTGGGGTGCTTCTTCTTATACTTATTGCCTTGATAAGATTGAATATAAGGCAGTCAGACTCATTAATGACCTTTCTCTTATTTTTAATCTAGATTCTTCACCATTAGGTATATATATATATATATATATATATATATATATATATATATATATATATATATATATATATATATATATATATATATATATATATATATATATATATATATTGCAAAGTAATCCCTCGCTATATCGCGATTCACTTACTGCGAATTCAGTGCATCGCGTTTTTTTTTTGGCGAGCATATGTATTTTTATTTTGGGTATATGCGAGAATCCACAATATGTAGAAATATTAAAATTTCCAGTATTTTCATTATTTTATTGAAAAAAAAGTATTTTGATTATGTTATTGATAACAAAAAGTATTATCCAGTCTAAGAATAATAAAACAGTAAGAAATAGTAAAAAACATAAATTTTAACATGTAACTCTGCACTATATAAAATACGATACCGGTATCGGCGTTTCGGAAAACCAGTTTCGCACCTACGTGAGATAGTACATATTAAAATTTCCGGTATTTTCATTATTTTATTAATAAAAAAAGTATTTCCTAGCCTAAGAATAATAAAACAGTGAAAAATAGTAAAAAACATAAATTTAAACATGAAACTCACAGTATTGAACCATATAAAATACGATAACGGTATCGACGTATTGTAAAATGCAAAGGGTCACATCTACGTGAGATAGTACACGGAATGCTATTGGCTGATGGGTGGGAGATGACAAATCACAGAATTGTTTTTCTGTATGCTCTGTATCATGGGGTCTGATTGGCTTTTTGATTGAAGCTTCATTCTCCCAGCATCTTTCATTGTCTCGCCTCACCCGTTCAGTTTACTTACGTGTGCGCCGTTCGCGTTGTGCTTGTGATTTTGTGAAACTTTTGTATTCCAACCCCTGCAATGCCACCCAAGCATCCTTCATCTTCTAAGGCTTCTGGTAGTGAGCCTAAGCGGCAAAAGAAGATGTTGACCATAGCAGATAAGGTAAAACTGTTAGATATGCTGAAGGAAGGTTCTCGGATGTCGGCCGCCATTTTGGCATCAACGAAGCTACTGTTCACTACAACAAGAAGGAAGAGGCGAATATTAGGAAGACAGCATCTTTTACTTTTAAAAAAACAGCAAAGAGGGTCGTCACACCCCGCAATAAGATAATAGTGCTGATGGAATCTGCTTTGGCGCTGTGGATTGCTGATTGCAGGAAGAAGAACATCAGCTTAGACACAAGTATCATGCAAACATAAGCGAAGAAGCTGTATGAGACATTCGCTACGAACGAACCCGACGACGACAGTGGCGACTGTGAGGAGGAGGAGAAAGAAGAAGAAATGGAAGACCCACAACCAGGACCGTCCAGCGATTCTCTACCGAGGAAACCATCGTTCGTTGCTAGCAATGGATGGTTCGCCAAATTTCAAAAATGCTTTGGCCTAAAGAGCGTTTCGGTGCATGGCGAAGCTGCCTCTGCAGATACAGCTGCAGCTGATGAATATGTAAACAACGACTTCAAGAAAATTATCGAGGAAGGCTATTATGCTCCTGAGCAAGTGTTTAACATGGATGAGTCTGGGTTATATTGGAAGAGAATGCCGTCTTGCACTTTTCTTTTCAAGGAAGAAGCTAAAGCCATGGCATTTAAAGTGCACAAAGACCGCGTTACCCTTGTCATGTGCGGGAATGCTGTGGGCTTTATGTTAAAGTCTGGGCTTATCTACAAGTCAAAGAACCCTAGGGCTTTAAAGAATAAAAACAAGAATCTGCTGCCAGTGTATTGGATGCATAACCCTAAGGCCTGGATCACGAAAAGCCTCACATCAGACTGGTTTTACCAATGCTTTATCCCTCAGGTCCAAGTTTATCTTGCAGAGGAGGGCCTTGAATTTTTAAGTCCTTCTTTTGATGGATAATGCTGGTGGCCACGCAACTGATCTCCATTATGACGGTGTTCAGGTAGAGTTCCTGCCACCGAATACGACATCACTGATTCAGCCTATGGATCAAGGCATTAGTTATGCATTTAAGGCCCTCTACACATGAAATGCCCTGGCAAAGCTGGTTGACTCCATGGATGCGGACAAAAAATTTGCACTGAAGGCGTGCTGGCGTATCTACACAATTGCTACACGCCTTCAAAATATTCAGAATGCAATCAAAGAGATGAAGCCAGCCATAATCAATGCCAACTGGAACAAATTGTGGCCCGAAGTCATCTATGACTACAAGGGATTCGCTCCTGACAAAGTGCATAAGTCGGCAGTTGCGAAAGCTGTGAAGTTAGCTGCATTGCTAGGAGGAGAAAGCTTTAAAGATATGACTCACGAAGACGTCAATGAACTGATCGATTGCTACTCGTAGCCGTTGACTGATGAAAACTTGGAGGAAATAACAAAATCAGTGAGCGAAGAAGAGGAAGAGCAAGAACCGGAAACGCACGATGAAGTCGAAGAACCTGGCCTTACACTCGAACGGCTGACAGCCATGTATAACATGGCCAAAGAACTCCCAAGAACCGTCGCAGGAGCATAATGATGATATGGTTCGTTCGGTGCTCTTCTGCAATATTATTGACGATACCATGACTCCTTACAAGACCATCTTCACACAAAAGAAGAAACAGCGACAGCAACTTCCCATTACCATGTTCTTCTCTCGCAAAAAGCAGCCGTAAAGCTGTCATTGGCTATAGATTATGTACACGTCATTTACGGTAAGCTTACCTCTCACGTTCATATAATTTACACTTGCGCGCTGTTATTAATAAAGTAAAGGGTGGTTTGTTAACAGTGAAGGGAGGGTTTATACAATAAAGGTAAAAATAAATGTAAAATACCTATAATAAATATGGTGCTCCTACTTCGCGGATTTTCACCTTTCGCGGCGGGTCCCGGAAACGAACCCCCGCGATAAACGAGGGAGCACTATATATATATATATATATATATATATATATATATATATATATATATATATATATATATATATATATATATATATATATATATATATATATATATATATATATATATATATATATATATATATATATATATATATATATATATATATATATATATATATATATATATATATATATATATATATATATATATATAAACTTAAGATGAAAGGGAATTTTATTATTAAATTTTAATATTAATATGAGCATATAGAGTGTACTTTACTATGTATTAGATTAATGCTTGCTTGTATATTTTTTCAGCTTCAAGTCGTTTACTACCTTAGGTGACTTGTTAACAGTTGTTACGGAAGAATTCAATACAGTAGAACAGAAAAAGGAGGTAAGACTAATATGTGGTCTCTGAATTGTATTAATTTTACATATACTTACAATGGATGTAATCCCCCTTGTAAGAGGGTAATCGAGTCAAAGCACACACAATCACCAGAAGCCAATAAACCTTGATCATTGCTCTCAAATCCTTGGGGATGAAGGGTTTCCACAATGACCTCCACCACCCTTCTTGGGCCAACCACAGGGTAAGTAGGCATGATCATTCTAAAGCATTATGTTTTGTTTCCTTCTGTTGAATGCAATGATCTCTTGAGTAGTTCTAAGAGTAAGAAGGAGTCCCAAATCCTCTTTGTAAAAATCATATTGCCTAAGAACCTCTACCGGTTCTCAGGGTGATGGAGCATTTTCCCATTTGTGGAGATTTAGAAGCCATTCATTTTTCTGTCATTGAGTCTCGTGCCAGTATTGCAATACTGAGTTGTATTGTATATAATTTTATTTTTTCCTATATTCCCTTTTTCTTTCTCAACAAGATCCTTCCCTTGCTCGAACCATCTGGTTTATAGTCTGCCGTTTTCCAACTGGGCTTGTTACTTGGGTTATGATGATAATAATAATAATAGACTCCATTATCTATTAAGGGTTAGGACGATAGCTTCTTGCGAAGGACTTTAGTCTTGGCAAATGCAGCTGCTATCCTGAGTGAATGCCCTTTCTAACCTCACCGTAGTGGGCCCTGAACCTGGCGAGTCACGAGCATTACCACTCTGCCGTGGTGGCCTGTAGTATTACTACTACTAATAATAATAGTAATTCTAATAATGACTAATATTTATCATCCTTACCTTTACTCTCATGTTGGATGGAACAATCTCAGTGCTACAACTCCAGTACATATATAGTGATGTTGCATTTATTCAGTGTATTATTTTGGAGATATTTTTCACATATATGGAGCTTACCTATTAGTATACTGTATGTTGCTTAGGACATATAGGGGGACTGCAGTAATGCAGTGGTCAGAGCAGTCAACTCGGGAAGTAATAACTCCATGTTCATGCCCACCACAGGGTGTTAGGATGTAATCCAGCCCTAATTTCCCAGCTCCTACCTATCTGTGTTCACCTTCATGCAGGTGGGACATAATAGTGACACAAAAAAAAAGAAGTATCCTAGGACATACGTATTTATTTCCTTGGTTCCTATAATTTTTTTCTATCTCTTGCTCTTGGTCGGAGAACACGAATACCCTCTCTGTGTAGTGAAGTCGACTTCATAGGGGTTCTGGTGGGGAACTACATCCAGAACCCTAGTAATTAGGTCTGATTATGTGTGAATCTGAAACAAGTTAATGTGGAAAAATATGAGTGATGGGGTGTGCTTTAGCTTGGCCACCTCCTTGCAAGGGAGACTGCAACCTTTCTTTATAGCAATAAAGAGGTTTTAATTTACTACCAATAAATTTTCTGACTATTCGTTGGGTAGAATGGAATAGGTACTTGTTTACTCACATACATAAACAATGGTCACAATCCTCCTTGTAAGGGGAGTGGCAGAATCAAAGCACACATTTACCAGAAACTAATGTATTGTGCCTTGATTACTCCTCTTAGCTCTTTGAGGATAAAAAGCTGTCACGTTACCCACACCCTGCTTGGGTCATCCACGGAGTTAGAGGGCATAAATATTCTGCCTTAAGGCTCAACACTGCAGTAGGTTTACCCCCGACATTTCATCTCAGGGCAACTCCACGCCCATCCGTCCAAGTTTACTTTGCTAGCAGGTTTGAGAAATCCCTTAGACTTGCATATCATCAATAACAATCTTTCTCCTCTCACTCTATCTCTTGCACTCTCTCTTCCCTATTCCACTTACATACCAAGTTCATCCACATATCTGAATGATTACCAGCAAGGTGGTCATTCATTTCAGTAAAAAATTACTAGCTCTATACTCTCAATTGTTCATCTTGCTGCCAGCTGCATAGACACCATGAAAATCAAACCCTCACTGTGATGACTTGCAACTTTACCCACAATATCCATGCAGTCATTTACACCTGATACTTGTCTCTACTGAATAATTTCATATCATCAAAACATCCACATTCCTGTCTTTTGAAATTTCAATCTCATATTGTTTTACATCCACTCAACCACGAAACATATTCATACACTGGATCTTTGTCCCATTCTGCATGAGTCTCACTTCTCTCGGGAAATAGGAACATTTCAGAAAAAGCAATTTGTATCTCCCCTCCCTTATCTCTTTTAGTTCCCTCCCGTATTAAGCAAGGCACGTATGTTAGTGGAATTCCATCTCTCACCTCTAAACTACTTAGATCATTTTTGAAAATTTGAAGCCTGAGTATTAGTAGTATATGGAAAGAAATTAGTTATTGGTGACATGTAGTGGTATTAATCCTGTACAAATTCAGTATTTCTATTAACAAAAAAAATAAAAGCATGTCTTTAATATCATCTTTGCTCTTGCACAAAGTGCTCTTTGACCATTGTACATCTAAGCATATTTCGTTAACATCCGTAAGTTCCATTTTTTATAGTGTATCGCCTCTGTCCTGTTTTTCCAATCTAAATTTTTACAAAAAATGTTGCCTTTGATTTTTTGCAGGTGATAATATTCAGAGATGAACATCAGGATGACCTTGCCCAAGCTGACAGGGCGGTTGAGCAGGCTGTAGAGCGAATATCCAATAACATAGATTGGATGGCCAAAAATTATGATGTTATCGTACAGTGGCTGGCTGATAATGGTTACCCTTAATGTGTATTTTATAGTGACTAATAACATACCTCCTATCTAACCTAAGTATGGATATACTAACAGTAAAATAACTAAGTATGGTGTCAAATACAAGCTAGAAAACAACTTGACTGTGGATTATTACATATATTACTAGTATAATGTATATATGTAATATGACATTTATTTATAGTTGTACTACATTAATATGTGATATCACACACTGCATCATGCATGTGTATGGTAATTATTAGAGTTACAACTACTCTTTTAGGTAGGTTTTGTCTATGTTTATACAGTAATTTTCTTGAATACTTCTACATTACAATTACAAATACGTGATTCTTTCCTTTATTTAATTGGGCTCTTATTTTTATTATGTTCAGTACATTCTATACTTCAGCAGTAAGTATACATCAAAAGGACGAAACTAAGTCTAGAAGCCATGGTGTGTTGGATTTATAGATAACATATGTAACAGGTTTAAAATGTTCAGGTTTATAATTAATACATTTCGTTTTTGCAGCAAAATTATGTACAGTACTGTAAGTCCTTACCTTTGGCAGTGAGAAGGCCCTCTTTTCAGACTGTTTATACCTAAGACATCAATATTTACTTATTCTAATCACTGATTCTTTTATAATTATTATTATAATATTAACACTTACATAGGTCCCTCTCATTATTATTACTTAAAAAAAGGCAATGTAAGTATTAGAAGTTAATGAACTGCATAAAAAAAATGCAAGTTTACAGTCTGCATATATTTACTAAAGAACGTGAGATAATTGTAAAAATCATATATAAATATACAGTACTTGATTTATCTAACATTGAATTCAGCTAAAATCAAAATAATACAGAATATAATGATCATAACACATACTGTAATTATAATACTGCAGTGTAATGCATCTTGTACGTATAAAGTCTTTCTAACTTAAAAAATTCAAGATTTTTTTTAACATATATGAACTTACACAGTAATTAATGATAGGAAGTTAGACTAAAGGTTAATGGAAAGGGGAGGTCTGAATTTGTGGAATTATAAATTTCCATAGTAACAACTGGTTCTAACAAACAAAAAGTATATCACCTAAATTGTGCGATTAAGCATCAGATCTCCTAGGTTTGGGCCGGCCAAGATCAATATCCTCTGATAACGAAGGGTGGTTATACTTTACCTACCCTAAATATTATTAGTCAAAAAACCTCTACCATGGAAATATTGAAATATAATAGAACATTATATCATCACAAGATTTTAACAGTTACCCAACTACTTCTTCAGTAACAAATTATCTTGTTTTGCCTGTCTATCATACGTCCGCCAACCCAACTTACAGCATCTCAGCCTGTGAAAGTTATCAAAAATCACTTCTCGATTATTCGTCTGAAATTGCTGTTTTTGGGGAAAATCTTCCGGAAAAGGGGTTAATTTGACATGAGAGGACTGTACGCTGTAGCTTTCTTGACACTGACCCTTAATGTAAAAACCAACTGGAAATCGATTATAAATATTCCCTATAAATAAAAGTGAGGGAAGAGATAATATTCTATGAAAGTAATGATTAAAAGATAAAATGCACTAATTGTTATGAGGAGTATTAAAATTAATATATTATAATGTATATATAAAGTATATAAATATGATTATTTGCAAACTGGGTAGGATATCTTCATCTTTATTAAACGTGTGTATTAACGTGCTGTGATTATCCCGTTTGAACCTACTTCCATTGTTGGATAGAGTTAATTTTAATAATATATTACACGGATTCATAGTCATGCAGAACACTATGACTCTATGGTTAAAGAGTAGAGATATGGATCCATATTAAAAAAAAATTATACAGGAACATTTACATTTGCACCTATAACATGCTGATATTGGTCTTTGGTTAGTGGTTGTACTAAACTATTACCAGTATCAGTTATAATATAAAATTTTGACTTTCTTTGTTCCTTAAAAGGCTATCAGTACTGCATATTGCATACCAATATTAGTTATAATATAAAACTAAGTCTTTTTATGAGTTTCTTAATGAGCTATTATTGCATACCCTATAGATACCTTTAGCTTCTACTATTTAGTTTTCAGAGCACCATAGTAACAGCAATAGCTGTCCCAGTTTTAAAGCTTGGTTTACCCTAATAGAGAGAGTTCTTGCTGTAAAAGTTTACCTCTGAAAAAAAAAGAAAAAAAGAGACAATTATATACTGTATATTAATCTAGTGTAACAAGTGCTTCTTTAAAACTATATATTAAAATTCAAATAAGGAGGGCTTAAAAAAAAAAAGAGAGAGACTCATCATATCCTGTACATCTTTGCTCTTTCTGTCGGTTGTTTTGTTGCAAGGAAAACGGCTCTTGTAAAGAGCAACCCCAGGCCACTTTGGGGTTTTTCATATTTACAAGGCAAATAACCTATCCTAACAATTTATGGGGTTATTTAAGTTTACACGGGGGTTTGGGGGTTACTCATCTTTACAAGATCCATAAAAGCTTTCAGGGAGGAAAGAGTGCTCGCCCTTTGCTCCCCTAACTCTTTTAGTTGGCTTTTACTTCATGTAGCGAATACAGGGGCAGACTTCTTTCTGCACCTCACAAGAGAAAATCCTTAACCAATTATCCTGTGGATAACCCAAGCAGGATGTGGCAGTGGGGGGTAATTGTGGTAGCCCTTTATCTCCAAGGAATTAAGAAAAGAGATTGAGTAATATTAGTGATGTGCGCTTTCACTAGGCCATCTCTCTTACAAGAGGGATTGCACCAATGTTTAAGTATTTATGTATGTATTACACATACAAACAAGTCAACAGCCAGCAAAAAACCCTCTATGAATATTTAATTTTCTCTCTATCAATGAATCAAGGCTGGTATATTATGACTTTTCTTCACTTATACATCTCTTAATTGACTAAAATAAGAATACATGAACATCATTTGGTGTAGATCAGATGTCATTTTATTTATTCGTGAAATATTTCAAGACTGGATATATTTTTATATACAATAAAAAAAAAGCACAATATGATATGATATTCTTAGCTCCATTTACACACTGAAGGCAAATACATAAAGAGTTGAAAGTTCCCAGTAAAAAGTCATAAGTAAGAGCAAAAGTTAACTTAAAATATATTCTTAAGGAATAATGTTAAAATGCATTTTCAAGGATTAACGTTAAATATATTTTTATTCTTACCTCAGGCTCTTATCATCATAGCGGTTAATAGTGGAACGTGGAACTTTCTGCTGTGTCTTGATCCATATCTGTGCAAAAGAAAAATGAAATAAAATTAGTATAAGATCACGTTATACTTTTTTGTGATAAATTAGTCAAATTACAGTCAATTAAGAACTTTTTCAGTTAGCAACATACATGTCCACAAATCCATGCAGGCTGCAGATGGTGAGTTTAGAGTGCAAAGTGAATAAGGTTTTTCCAAGCATTTCCTGAAGCTTCACTTTTTAAAGCACAGGATAAAAAAATTTATATGTATATGTTCTCCTACCTAAGGCAGGGGATAGGAGACCCTCTATATAACTGCATGAAAATATAACTAATTCACCACAGCAGCGCCAGTTTTGAACACTGGTATATTGGCATGGCAGACCAATTTTAAAGCATCAAGTACATTTCAAAATAAGAAAAATAAATTACAGTATCAATAGTGGTTGGCTGTTCATAGCAAGGATGATCATGAATAAAGGAGAAGCTATGAAAGAAGTTCAGTATATAACAAAACTATATACACCAAGATGAATGACAAACACACCAAAATGCTGAATAATTCGATAACTACAACTATGCATTATTAAATACCTGTACAGTGGTGACCCCAACCCACGAACTTAATCCGTTCCCGAAAACTGTTCTTGGGATGGATTGTTCGTGGGTTAGATTTATTTTTCCCATTGAAAAGAATGTAAATTCAATTAGTCCGTTCCTCGTCACAATGAATATTCATTGTAAAATTTTTTTAGTCACTAAAAAAACAAAATATAATACAGGTTATATGTATTTCATCTGTAAGAGCAAAAATTACACTAATAATAGAAAGGAATTCTACGCTACTAAAGTAAAACATGTACATATTCAGGTATACAGAATACACTAGTTGATACCCAGTACAAAATAGCAAAGTCCAAAACTTAGAGAAAGTTGTCACATTCTCCCACTAACAAATAAATTAGGAAAGAATACATGTTCCGGTTTTACATCACGGACTCCCTTCTATACCAAGGGCTAGGACGGTTGCCTTCTTGCAAAGGACTTGTTTTGGCAAATGTAATATTGTAGGTAAAAAAAAATAATGTAGGTAAGAAACAGTACTGTATTTACCTTTGTGGATGATTGTTGATGGTATATGTGGATGGTGGTGGAGGAGGAGGTGGGAGTAATTTTTGCCGGGAGAATACCCCAATATCACTAACACTTTCAACTTCCTTAGGAGCCATAATAAGGGCTATATGAAAGGTAAAACAATGGAAAATAAAACAAGAACTATGAACAGATCACGAACGAACCATACAGTGCGGGCACCAATGCAGAACCGAGAGTGGGCGAGTGGAACACGTGGTGGCTTGGCCAACACATGTGTGTTCATGGGTTGGAGTCAAAATTTGTTCAAAATTTTGTTCATAGGTTGGGGTCACCACTGTATTATAAAACAAGCAACCACATAACAAAATTTAAAGTAATAGGAGCTTTTAACGAGGGTATTAGTAAATATTAAACTTGGGGACAGCGGTAGTGCAATGATTAGAGTACTCGACTTGGAAGTGACAAACTCTACATTGCGTTCATTGTGGGGTGTTAAGAAAGACATTCAGCCTTAATTCCCCACATCCAACCTGTCTGTGTCCACTCCCACTCGACTGGGGATTAATAGGGACATATACAAAGGCAAACAACATGAAACTTGTATATTCTTACATACTCAAAGATGTATATATTCCATCCACACTTTGTTCAGAATTTTCAACACTGATCAGCCAAGCCACTCATTAGTACATATGTTTACTTATAACAATAGACTTACGGAAATCTTTGATTTCTTATATCATTATTAATGATCATAAAATTGCACTAAATCACTTTTATGTCACAATCCCCCTTCGAATGGGGGTGACACATGTTACTGAGGGGATTAAGGTTGCATGCCCTTCCAAACACCCTGGAGTGGACTTAACTAGCATTAGTCTCTTCCCAACTTGAATGCTCTACCACTGAGCTACTGTGGCCACCTATCCTGAAATTACAGTTTATTAGTAAAGCAATATCGATAAAATGACACTCACCTATACCATTCCCAAAATATCTGGGACTTGGCCCTTCGTCAGCTGGATGTACTGTGGAAAAAGAAGTGAAAAAAACAAAACAATTATATATAAAACTCACCTTGATTATTTTAACACCCAGTAATTTAAAATGAAACTGTTAACTCGCTTATATTTTCAGAAAATCTTATCTATGTAACAGCCATAGGAATGACAAAAGTTTTCTGTGTGAAATTCCCTTAAATGCTATACTTGTGTAAGCCTTATGTTCATAGAATTTTAGAATTGTATGCCAACTACCATTCTCTTCTAATCCAAGTAGAAAATACTTTAAATCATACCGTTTAAGGATTTATCTTTCCCTTTAATACATTGCTACACTTCTGCATAACTTTCTGTCCACATATTGCAATATGAGACTAATATTCTCCTCTAATTAATATTGACATAATACTAGAAAATACTGAGAAAAGTTTGATGGTACTACTTATTATTGTTCCATGAAGTATAGTCCTATATTAATGCAGGCTTCTTTTTTTGTAAAGTTAATTTGCTAGGTTAGGTTAGGTAAAGAGACCTGCCTTGTAATAATGAATACCCCTATAGTCATCTGAAGTTACTCATTTTCACAAGATTCAACGCAATGTACAGTATACAGAACTATTACGCTGATATGTTTAAAATGGACATTATACTGGAAAAAGATTGAGGACAAGATTAAAGCAGATCATCACAAAAAATGGCTTATATAGTCATTGTCAATTGAAGAAAAAATAAATCTCACCCAATCAAAATATCTTATTCATATTAAACTAACCTGTGAGTGGTCAGTGTCGCATAATAAAGCCACACTGTATCACCCGATTCAGAATCTCCAAAATAATATGCAGCTTTAAAAAATAAGAAAACATAACTAACAACAATCACAGAGAACCTTGAACACCTCTCTGTCTCCCAAAAAAAGCACGTAAATTACTGCAAAGAAAAATATTTCAATTGTAATCAAATATCTGTAGTTTAATATTTACAAATCTCCGACACAAACCACTTTCTTATTCACAATACCTTTATCAGTAAAGATAAAAGAGCCACGCTGAGTAAGATGATGAGAATCGGCCCTAGAAGAAGTTGTAAAGAAGCCTGCTTGCTCATTTCTGGGACTGCTTGGCTTGTATTCCCCTGGTGAATACAACAGTTTAAAACGTTACAGTATAATAGGAAGAAAAACACATTAGCAGCTGGAATATGGGTTATTTCTGTCTTCTGGGAATTGATATACTGTTCGAGAGAGGAGAAATGCTCATGGAATTTAATCTTGAGTTGGTGTCAGTAATTCTAGAAATGACAAAAACTTAGTTTGGAAATGGAGGACAAAGTTAATTTATGTTTATGTTTTATGCATCACTATTAATCCCCATTATGTGGCTGGATACAGACTGGAGCTGGGGAAGTAAGGCAAGATGCTCTTCCTAATGTCCGATGGTTTGCTTGATCATGGGTCTGTTACCTTTTGAGCTGAGTATTCTAACCACTGCACTACTGCAGTCATAGATAAAAAAAAATAGGATACTGATGAAACAGCAACAAATATTTCTCATTGCAAACTTAAGCTACTGCAAATAATTTATTGGTGACAGAAACAAAGTTTCAGTGAGGACGGAATTGTGTGCCCTTCAAGTCACTATTATTTTACTTGTCTCTTATGAGACACAGGTAACGAGAGCACACTATTCTTTCTCCACCACCTTTAGAGTAAGACAAATTGCATATTTCATAATGCACTAGCCTCGTACCTCTTCGCACTTTTTCGGTGAGCTGAAGTAAGAAGGCTCTGTCACGCACCTCAAGGTCAACTTGCTGACGCAGTACCATAATCATTTCTGCACGACCGTCAGCCATGCTCTTGGCGCAATATACAAGAATCCTGTTATATAAAATACATACTGAATTAATGTACAGTATATCCTTCAAGTTACAATCTGACTTTAAAAAATATTTACAGATCAACTGTAAAATTTATATGTCACTTGCTAACATGAAAAAAAAGAGGACCTCATGTCACTCCTCTCCAACACAAAAACAAAAACATGAATAAATATTAATATATAAACAGTCCACTCCACAGTTCAAGCAGTATTTAATCAACAGGACATTCACAGTTACTAAATTGCTGTAATGATTTCCAAAAACATTTTAAATTAACAATATATAGCTTATAAGCATTACTCAAGTCAAATATAAAAGTGGATACTAAAATATTAATGCTTTTGCAAAATGTACAATATATTACATCATTAACAGCAACAATTACATTTGCTATAACACAGAGGTACACAAAAATATATAAGTAACCCCCAAAACCCCATGTAAAGTTAAATAGCCGGGGCAAATGGTTAGGTTAGGAAACTTGTCTTTTATAAATATGCATGTGCCTAGAACATTCTCGGGTTTCTCATCTTTACAAGATCCTAGAGACCTAGCATTTTACATCATCAACACACCTCTAAAATCAGCACAATATACATAGTCACACTACTTACATTAGTATACCTAAAATTCCGGCAACTACACCAGGTCTCAGTATCCACCCAATAACCGCAAGAATAGTTCCCTGATTTTCTGTAAGGTCCCAGAGAAAATCCACATAATGCTTGTAACCCTGGAAAGGGCCGCAGTCAGGAGAACTATGACCTCTGCAAAAAAATAAAAGCTTAAATTCAGACAAACTAAGACTTTTGAAACCAGCGTATGAGCAAAGTCAAATGAACTATTACCTCTACTAAATACTATAAAGTCAAAATTATAATCAGTTCAAAAAAGAATAAGGTAGACTGTTAGAAGAACTATAAGCTTGCAATAAAGAAGAAGGCTCACAGTCAGATGACCTATAACTTTGCAGAAAAGAAAAATACCAACAGTCATGACAACTGAAATCTTTGCAAAAAAGAATATGGCGCAAAGTCAGAAATACATTAACGTTTTCAAAAAGATGTCATAGGTGTTATTTCCTCTAAATTTCTTTTTCCTTTCAGTAAAAAAGTGTTTCTATATATGAGAAGGCTGGTGTCTTTTAACCTTCCACGGGCCTCTTTCTCGTTCTGCATATTCACAATGACTCTTGAGTTTGTTCTTTATCCATAATTTTGGTATGCGATTCTGGCCTTCTAAGCATGGAGGATTCTTTACATTTATTCTATATATATTAAATGAGGCTGTGTGATTGGCAATAGTATTAATCCTCTCTTTGTTCTCTTGTTTCAACAACTGGAGGGTTTTATGCTCTTTATGTAACAGAGCTTACTGCCAGATATCTATTCAGTGCCTCTATTATGTAGATTCTCATTTTTCCTCTTTTTATTTTTAATGAGAGTGACACCGGGAGAGGCTAGAAAATTGCCTTCATCAGGCAAGGGCACGAAGAAAACATTAAGATAAAGGAAAAGTAAAAGGTTAAGGACTAGGCAGAAATAAGGGTATGATAGAGAATAGGAAAAGGACAGGCTGAAAATATACTCGAAGTACTGAGGATCTAGAGATATGCTTGAAGGTGTCAGTCTTTGGTGGTTAGGTTTTTTATCTTTCAGATCTTGCTCAGCAGTCAACTGCTTGAGATATCCTTTGCTATGTGTCTTATATGCAGGGGCCCATATTATGCTTAACTCAGAAGCTTCTGCTCTCCTCAGGTAAACCAAGCCAGGTAAGTCAAGAAGAGGATGGAGAAAGGATGGAGAAGCTTTTATAAGGTCTATTAATGTATGTGAATAGTGTTAAAATTATGATAAAAATTCGAGAAAGGGTATTACAAAAAAAAATAGTATATTTACAAAGGTCAGTAAAAAAATATTATCCTAGTGATATACCAAAAAATACCTCAAGAATCCCTAAGAATGATGTTTTTAAGGTAGGATTTTATTCATTATATACAGTAAAAAGTGGATAAGTATAGATTTGGACGAAAGAGTAAAGGTAACTTCTTTTTTCGTAGCCACTCTGTTGGACTATGGTAAAATGTAACACGCTTGAGAATTAATTATAGCATTCAAGTTTAATAATCTGCTTAAAGCTTTTAGTAAAACCAAGTGAATTTTAGGTATTCCTTTAATGACGACGATAAATGGGCATTTCTGTAATGACGATGATAAATGGTGCATTGATGAGAGACTTAAGCATTATAAAAGAATGGGAATATATATGGCTTATTCACAAAGATGGTAAGCATTTTTTATCTTTTTGTAACACTTGATACAAGTATATTTTTAATATGCTGGTCTCCCAGCAGTATCGTTCCTGTGAATTTATATGTGCTTTAATTAATCTTTATTTAAAAAGAAGTAAATAGGGGACAGGTGTAACACAGTAGCTAAAAGCACTAAAGTCGGGAAGCGACATCCCCATGATGGAGCCCACCCTGCACAAAGCCTTAATCCTCAACTGCAGTCTATGTACAGCCCAATAATGGGAATATAAAGTGACATAACGGCCAAAATAAAAAAGTGAATGCATTTTCAACCTGTCCTATACTGTGAAGTTTTATCAAATGCTTTATATACAATAGTTACCTGAGAATATTGAATCCATAAGCCAGAAATGATAGAATCAAAGATACTAATGTGAGTGCAAAGAAGACGGTCTCAGTTTGAGCTGCTCTCCAAGGGCGCTCATCTGCTCTTAAGAAACGCAAAGCCATGAACTGAAAATCAGAAAAAATAAAAGAATAACTTAGAGAATATTTTTTGCTCATAACTATCACAACCTTGTATAAACACTGATTACAAATTATATAGCTTCAATAAAAGGATATCAAGACTGCAATATACATTACTTGCATGACTGTAGTATACAATAGTTACAATTCATGAGGAAAGGAAAAAGGTTGAATCAAAGGTATATGTTCTATTAATGACAATCCATACAAATACAAAATAAACACCTTCCAAAAGCAGATAACATCCACTTCATCTCAAAATAAAATGTAATTTCTTAAGGAGAAGAAACTAGCAAAAAATAGAAACTAAAGCAAATCCACTAGAAATATATGACAATGTGACCCGTAATTCCAATATTATATGACATGGTAAAGAAGAAAACTAATTTCACCCTTGAATTCCTTGAGTGTCGTAAGGGGTGACTATGAGGGATATACCTAGCAATGGGAGAGACAGAATTCCAGGTTGCAAAAAGCATAACCAGTGATCATATATCCTTGCCACAAAACAAGGGGAAGGGAAGGCGTGAATGGGCAAGATCTGCTAAAAGCCTGTTACCTTATTCTTTTCCGGAGAAAGAGTGCCTTACTCGTTATCAAGAAAATCTCGTTGGAAGAAAGAAAAAATAATGAACAAGTAAAATACGTAACAAAAAACTACCTTTTGTATGTAAAATGTGATGGTCATCTTAAGAAGTACAATAAGAGGTGTCAGTGGACAAAAGAAGAGTCCTACCCACAGAAGTGTCTGGTCGTAGATAAGATGTAGTGTGTTTCGGCTTATGCTAAACTCTAGCAAAAATTGTTGAGCTCTACCACTGAAATAAAATTGTTAAAGTATGTAAAATTAAAATTCCTCAAAAATCTACACGGCAAAGATAAAAAATACTTCAACAATCAACATATGTGCAAACATAAACAAAAGTTTACAAAAAGAATTTTGATTATTAAACAAAGTGACCACAAACAAACAAATATTTAAAAAAAAAAAATTCTGATTATCAAATAAAGTGCTATGTAGTTTTCCACAAGACTGATATACTGTATATGTGATACAAAAAACATCATTGACAAATATACGTGTGTATGTATATCTTGTAATAACCCTTAAATATAGGAAACACATCCCTCAAGAAGGAAAGAGATATTATTCTCTATTATATTCTTTGTATCATAAGAAGCAACTATAAGGGATATGAAGAGGGGGCAGGCAATCCTTCCATCCTTTAACTCAGTTTTTTGTCATTCAGATATTCTTAACAGGTATAATGGAAATCCTATATACCCTATATAGTACTGCCTCTTTCTATTCACAGATGTAACCAGTATTAACAAAGAAAAAGATAATCGCATTCAGAATTTCCCAATAAACTATTTTTTAGTTTCTACCTATATCTTCTTTCGAATTAAGAGGCACCATTATAATGCCATTTATTAAAAATGTTAGGAATTGCTTTGAATCTTGCACGGCATATGTATATATATGCTCATAGCATTTTCCTAGGTTAGTCTTACATAAAAATTTCATGGCAAGTCTAATGAAAATGAGAATGGGAATGATGCCACTCAAGTTATTGCTGTTCTTACGTTCATGCTTTAAAGTACATTCTAAATAGGGAAATCTACGGTTTAAGAAGGAGACCACAAAGTCACACAAACCCAACATTACAAAACGGGTCAAGTCTACAGAGACCACCAGAAAAGATAAAGAAATGATGGTCTAACAAGCAAACTATATGTTCCAAATTTTTATTTATCCCAATAAACATTCTCAGGTATTTCTAAAACACAAATATACTTTTTAATTTCTTACAAGATATAGTATATGAAAAAAATCAAGGGTATCTTACAGTGATTTTTTGCGAGTCACAATGGAAAAGATGAGCAGAAGGATGATTAGCAAAAGAGATACAAGAAAGTCAATGATCAATAGGCGGTAGACCTCTTCCCCCAGACTGGTCTCCCAGCAGTATCGTTCCTGTGAATTTATATGTGCTTTAATTAATGAGCAAAATAAGTATTATAGCACCCACTAATTTATAACATCAAGAGCTGCCATGCATTTGTATGCCTTCTCACATGCTATAAAAAATATATATAACACCTGCATTGTGAATGCTATCTGTACTGCACCATTATCTGCATATTTTTTACTTATTTCTTAACTGGTATTTCTTATATATCTTCATTTCAATTTACTTATCTTTCTATGTTTAACTTTTCTAGTTAGAGAAAGAATAGCAGTCTAATTTTCCTTGTGTGTTGTAACAGCCAAGAAGTCTGGATATCATTGGTGCTGGGGAAGAAATAATTATATTTTCAATCTCCCTGTGTCATAAGGATTAGCATTCAAATTATTCTAGAAAAATGTTGCCAAATGCACAGGTTATGAAGAGCCCTTCCAGTAGTGCTCCGTTCTGGTCACCCTGACTCCAAGGGTGGAATATGGCATAAAGCTTAAACAAGAATTATATATTATTCAATAATTTATTATACACAGACTAGTATGTACTACATAATGTATCGGTTTACTCTTACTATAACTCAACTCTAAAAACAATCTCTTCAGTTAAAGTCTCTTTACTGAAAAGATAATACTATCCTTCCCTAGATTAATGTACCATGGCAAAATAAGACATCAACTATACATACATATACAATGGCTGCAATCACCCTTGTAAGGGGGGGGGTCTAAATACACATAATAGCCAAAGGCTGGTATACCTTGATTACTCCTCTTAGATCCTTGGAGATAAAGGGTTGACACAATTTTGCCCAAACATCCTGTTTGGGTCAACCACAGGGTAGATGGGCAAGGATTTTCTGCATGCTAATGCTAAATGCAGTGAGATACACATTACTATGTATAAACATACTCCCTAGGATATAAATCATGCCCAGTTAGATAAAAGGCCAATGGCAAATATCTAAATTTATCTAACTTTCAGAATACATTTAATCATACTTACTGACTTAAAGTAGCCAAGATTAAGTATGAGTAACATGAGGTACGCAAAATCATAATGGGAAACAAAATTTCACCAATCTAAGCTTCAGCAACAAAAGTATTATTAATGATTTTCCTAAGATAATTTAATATTCATGTAGAATATTATATTAGCAACTGAAGATAGGTAAATACCTATCTTGATACGACCTCCAATAGGGTATTAATGCCAAAGTTTCCTATTTTTATGATGATCTCATAGCAACCCTGAATGGTATTAAAGCCAAGTCTCCATTATTCAAGGGAATTAAATCCATAACTA
>JAXCGZ010003800.1:135000-202500 GCA_037179515.1 Halocaridina rubra | reverse complement strand
ATATATATATATATATATATATATATATATATATATATACAGTGTTGCCCCGGTTATTCGCGCTTCTTGGTTCGCGTTCTCACTCTATCGCAGTTTTTTTTTTTTATAAATTATTTTATTTTATTTTATGGGTATACGCAAAAATATTAAAATATTGAAATTTTTTTTTTCAGTATTTTCATTTTTTTATTGAAATTTACGTTGCGTGCTGTTATTTATAATGTAAAGGGTGTTTTTTTAACAGTGCAGGGAGGGTTTATACAGTTCGTAAACAAAAAAATAATTGTAAATGAGTATGTGTGTCACGTCATCTTCACCTCATTCATTGTAATTTTATCTATCACTTTCATATAAATTTACGTTGCTTGCTGTTATTTATAATGTAAAGGGTGTTTTTTTAACAGTGCAGGGAGGGTTTATACAGTACGTAAACGAAAAAATAATTGTAAATGGGTATGTATGTCACGTCACTATCACCTCATTCACCGTAATTTTATCTATCACTTTCATAAAAATTTACGTTGCTTGCTGTTATTTATAATGTAAAGGGTGTTTTTTTAACAGTGCAGGGAGGGTTTATACAGTACGTAAACGAAAAAATAATTGTAAATGAGTATGTATATCATGTCATTATCACCTCATTCACCGTAATTTTTATCTATCACTTTCATAAAAATTTACATTGCTTGCTGTTATTTATAATGTAAAGGGTGTTTTTTCAACAGTGCAGGGAGGGTTTATACAGTATGTAAACGAAAAAATAATTGTAAATGAGTATGTATGTCACGTCATCATCACATTCACGGTAAGTTTTCCTATCACTTTCATAAAAATTTACGTTGCTTGCTGTTATCTATAATGTTAAGGGTGTTTTTTTTAACAGTGCAGGGAGGGTTTATACAGTCCGTAAACGAAAAAATAATTGTAAATGAGTATGTATGTCACGTCATTATCACCTCATTCACCGTAATTTTATCTATCACTTTCATAAAAATTTACGTTGCTGTTATTTATAATGTAAAGGGTGTTTTTTTAACAATGCAGGGAGGGTTTATACAGTGTAAACGTAAAAATATATTAAAATATCTATGTACGTATAAGCGGATCCTACTTCGCGGATTTCCTGGTTCACGCCGGGTCCCGGAACCGAACTACCGCGATAAGTGAGGCAACACTGAATATATATATATATATATATATATATATATATATATATATATATATATATATATATATATATATATATATATATATATATATATATATATATATATATATATATATATATATATATATATATATATATATATATATATATATATATATATATATATATATATATATATATATATATATATATATATATATATATATATATATATATATATATATATATATATATATATATATATATATATATATATATATATATATATATATATTTATATATATATTCCAGAAGCTTAAAACATCTATAGTTCAATAAAAAATTATCAAAAGTAATTTACATACTGTCGTTTCTCCCACATTTTCGTCAATTCCATTATCAAGCAAGATATACATAAACCATCCCAGGACACATAAAACTCCCAGGACAATCACCCAGAATACCAACTTAATGCACATGGCCATGACACGCGCACAAAATGCCTCATTCACTTCGTCGTTCATGTATTCCTGCATCAGTTCCTGGAAAGATAAAAAGAGGGCATAATTCAATATGAAAATCAAAAAGGTAAAAATAACATTTGAATTAAGAAAAACATCTACAAAAAAGTAGTCCTGATGCAGTTAAGACAAATATATTTCCATAATGATGTTTTACTTAGAATTATACTTAAGTGCATCACTAAAGATGAGCAATTCCAAGTCCTTACATGGGCATTATTTCAATTTTTTTGTTTTTTGCCATTTCATGCATCACTATTCATCTCCATTCAAATGGGGGTAGATACAGACAAGCTGGAGCAAGGGAATTAAGGCTGGATGAGATTCCTAAAGGCTTGCGGTGGACTTGAATAAAGAACTGAGTATACAGATAAGTTCAATTCTATCTCTTTTTAGCTGAATATATACTTAAATGTAAAGTACTATGCTCATTAAAATATCATATTGTCTACAGTCAGGAGGCTACTTAAACCTTCACGCATCATATTTATTATATACTTTAAGTGGCCTTTGATTTCTTTTAAACATTTATTTACATATTATAGCCATAATCCCCTTTATAGGAGAGGAGGACGAGGAGCTTCTTAGACCCCTTTCTCCATCTCATTCAGCCAACTTTTACAACACAGAGGGGAAAAAGGAGGTGGTATTCATGCCCACCCCAGGGAGAACTATAAACAGAACAGTTACTAAACATCTATGCATAGAGTATTTTACAGATTTTCATTACGGTTACTTACCGTGAGTTCATTATATATGCTTTTGTGCTTGAGGGCCGCAGCTTTTTTCTCGGAAATTGAAAAGTCCCAAGAGGAAAAAACTTTCTTAATATATGTGGAGGGCATGTCATGAACCGTATCTATGTAGTTATTTTTGTAAAGCACAATCACTCTGAAGAAGAAGAAAACACATAAATATTGTACACACTAATGCTACGTAATTCCTTTCAGAAATTTATGCAAAAGTTACAACACTTCACACAGCAAAAGATTTTGCAAATTAGGTAAAAAATATCTCGTACTACTGCTTCAAAACACCATCTCATATTTCAAAAGGTTAAACAAAATGAAAAATAATAATATTTTGTAAGTACAGAATATGACACAAAATACCTTGCAATGGTGTTTGAATATACTAAATCACATTTTAAAAAAAAAGTTTACTCGATGCAAGAAATATTACTTTACATTACTCAGGTATGCTTCTGTGAGGACTACGGAAGCACAGTGGTAGAGCACTCGACTCGATAGTGACAATCCTATGCTTGATTCTACTGCAGGGCGATAGGAAGGGCATCTAGCCTTAATTCCTTAGCTCTAGCCTGTCTGTGTCCACTCTATTCAAATGAGGATTAATAGTGACACATAAAATAGAAAACAGCAACTCTGCTATGCTCCTTTATGTGCGACCCTCAGTTTTACTCCAAATGTGTACTGGTATGATATGATGCTTCCGTATTTGTTGGCATTTTGAATGTTATACTATTAAATTAAACTTATTACACCTACCACATCAGCCTCGTCTATACTTAGATGGACAGAAGATGGATTGCCACATTTGATGTACTTTGGTGTACTAATGATATTTGTCTACACTTTGGGAACACAGTAGGAGTCCCATAAAAGAAAATTTCAGCACAAAGACCTTATAACATTAAATTTTTGAAAGATGTTTTTCATCATGGCATAATAAATGTATGATACTATTCAAAGGTAATCCTTTCTGAATTTTGAAATAAAATAATATTTTGGAAGGCCTGCCATCTTGACATATGAAACATACATTTCATCTCTTAACTAACCTTTTCTTGATGACCTCGCCTGGATGCAAAATATCAAGCTCTTAAGGGACTCAAAAGGAAGCATATTACAATTATACTAACATCTTCAAAAAAGTACAAACTGACAGAGATAGGAGCCTTAACTATCTCACAAGAGGGACCACAGTATTCAGAGGAACAACTGCAAAGTGGAACATAGGATACTTTTGTGCTCTCTGGGAATGAACACATTTTCAGTCTTTAATAGGGGATAGGGGCCCCTGATAGCATAGTGGTTAGGATACTCAACTCTGGAGGTGACAGAACCGAGATTGAACCCAATGCAAGAAGTTAAGATGAACATCCAGTCATAATTCCTCAGCTCTGACCTGTCTGTGTTCACCCCCCATAATGTATATTAATAGTGACCTAAAGGAGGAAAATATGTGCTAAATTGCTTTGCCTGTTTTGGGGGAGATCGCCACCTTGCTAGTGCAAGTTCCTTTTATTTAAGATGCAGATTGGCAAGTTTTTACTGGGCTCTGCAAGTTTATTTGTGGGGGCTCTTGAGGGTTTACGTGCTGTGGAGACTGATCGTTTGTGCTCTGTGTACTAATATCTTTATGCTGTACTGTTCTTTAAGTGGGGTAAAAGCTTTCTGGTATTTTTAGGGATGTCTTTGGCTCATTGCTCCTTTTTATGGGGTCAATATTTCTATCATGATTGAAAGACTGCCTTCTTATCTCCAAGCTTTTTCTGGTGGGTCTTTCTTTATTCTCTTATGGTGTCTCTGTTCCTCCTACTTTGTTTCCTCATGCCTTGGGTAAGAAGTATATTGGGTCCAGACTAATAAGCGAATACATTAAGCCTTTACCTGAGTCTATCAGCTATTGCGAGTTTAGATGAAAAGGGTAGAATAATTCATGTAAACAAGAGGTCTTGGCAGCGTTAAAGATCGTGGTTGGTCTTGCTTACACTTTACTACACGGAAACATTTATATGAGAGAGATGTACTTATGGCTTTGCTTCTGGCAACCCTGCAGACTGTAATAAGTATAATGTGTGAAAAAGTATATTATATTCTAAAATAATTTATATGCTAAATGAAAAACAATTAATAAACAGCATATGAAAGAAATCCAACCTGTGAAGAATAACGACCAAGTAGATGATGAAGCACAAAAATATTACAAAAAAGTAGGCTTCTGCCACGTTATAATGCTGGCCAGATGCTAGGGAAAAACTGCCATTGTGGTATGTTCCATAATAAAGTTCAGTGGTAACAAACCAGCCCTGAAATGTGATACAAATATGAGGTCTTAGTGTGTGAGAAAATATATTCTTGGCCACTGAGAGGAGGGCAAGCATATCTCCTCCATGTTTCCCAGCTTGTCGTAAAAGTCAACAATATATTGAGGAGTGAGGGGACAGGGAACCTCCTCTTTTTGCATTTCTTCCTACATAGTCAAGTATTATGCTCTGACTCAGCCATCCCCCTTATAAGGAGGATAATGGCTTTTGTACTTATACAGCAGCACAACTACTTGCCAGTATAATGAAGATGACCTATACTGAACCAAAGTTTCAATATATTCCTTTATATTAGCAAAAATATACAAATTTCTTCTAGCCAAGCAGCGATCTAATTAGAAGAGGTGAGCACTACCAGGGTGTGATTAAGTGCCACATCCTTGCGTCTTTTGATCAGCTGTAGCCCACTCTGCTACTTCAAAAATGCTTTGGAATCACACTGCAAAAACCAATTAACAGGTATATATGGAAATACAGTTGTCCCGCATCTTACGTGGTTTTCAATAACGTAATTTTGAATAAATGAGGTTGGAAAATAAGGACATTAAAGATTCAGAATATTTTTCTCTACAGACATACAGACACTTCCCAAATTACGAATGAGTTAGGTTCCAGAGACAGTTCATAAGTAGAACTGTTCATAAGTTGTGGTTATGGGTAAAAAAAAAAAAGCACTGTACAGTACATACATATGTAGTACTCAGACTACAAGCACTTAACTACTACATAAAATATAAAATATACTGTAATAATGAATTTTGATACCGTAATAATAATTTAATAATACGGTACAGTACAGTAAAATATACATTAATACATGGGTAGATATTGGGTAAGTTTTGTTCGTATCTCTGAATGTTTGTAACTCGGTTGTTCATAAGCAGGGGAGCTTCTGTACATTATAACAATTATTGTCCAGTTTTACATAAAGTTAAAAGTTTACTGGGTAAAGTTTAAGTAGACTACAGTAATCTAGGTATGATATAAAGCATACAGGAGGTTACTCATTCTTCATATGCATACAGCTGATAATTTATGTAAGGGCCTTGAATATATGCAATTTTCGACTAATGAAGTGAGTAGTGGTACAAACTGATCATGAAAGATGATGGACACATATACCAAAGAAACAAAAATTATAAGAAAAATTATTCTGATGTAAATGCTTGTCTATACAATGTGACCAAAGAATTTACATTTAGTAAGACTGCAATCATACTTAGAAGCCACAACATAAATCACTCTATTATCAAAGCCTGTTGAATGAGATAAGCAAGTTACCAGTTCCCTCCTATCAAATAAACTGCATACAAAATACAAATTTTCTTAACTTACAGAGCCAGTGAGCCAATCAATTGGACCAAATTTTTCTGGAGTGGCTGCGTAGGCAAGACTTGAAAGACTTCTATCATACGGCAGGCCATCACTTACTGCAAATTCGAAGGCAATCTCTTCTGAAAGAAAAATTAGCAAAAAGTTCTCAGTTTATATACAATGCTACTAAATCCTGGGGGGGGAGGCAAAAATACTTTCTTTGTGTTTCCCTGCGTATTGTAAAAGCTGATTAAATGGGGTGAAACTTGAGAACCGGGAATGCCATCTTTTGTTCGTTGTTTTGCTTTAACTCAGTCACCCCCTTTCAAGATGAATGATAGATTTTCTCTCTAGAAAGATAATACATAGGAAACCGACCTGGCAGTAACTTTTAAGAATTTAAGTGATTACCTAATTGTGTTTACGGGAAAGAGCCCAAAGCTCGTATCTTCCCGTCTCCTGATCGGTTCCATTTTTAGACTTGGTGATACTTATCGTACCTGTCCTTAAAACTATGGATTGAGATAGCATTAACTACCTCCTCGCTTAGCCAATTCCAATTATCAACTACTCTTACACTGAAAAAGTATTTCCTTACATCCTGCAAACAAGTTTTCTTACCAAGCTTCAAACTATGACCTCTAGTTCTAGAGCCAGCCATATCGAAATATCGATCCCTATCCACTCTATCATAACCATGAAGGAATTTAAAGACTGTCACCATATCCCCCCTTACTCTTCTAGCTTCGAGTGATGGCAAGTCTAATTCCCTCAGCCTCTCATCATAACCGAGATTGCGTATTTCTGGCACCAGTTTCGTGGCATGTCTTTGAACTTTTTCAAGCTTAGCTATGTGCTTTTTCAAGTGCGGATTCCAAAAGGGGGCTGCATATTCGAGTTTTGGCCTCACATAGGTTACATAAATATTTCTGAACATTTCCTTGTCCATGTGCCTGAAGGCTACCCTTACATTTGATAAGAATGCATATGCTGCCCTTACTACGCCATTTATATGTATTTCTGGAGACAAATCTGCCAGTATGTTTACTCCTAGATATCTCTCATTTTCTGTCTCTTGAAGTTGTACTCCAGCCACCGAGTAGTCAAGCTTGGGCCTTCTTGCACTTGTACCCGTTCTCATTACCTTACATTTTGAGGTATTGAATTTCATTAGCCACTTTTCTGACCACTCATGCAGATTATTTAGATCCTCCTGAAGTTCTCTACCATTGTTCTCGTTTTTTACTTTCTTCACAATCTTTGCATCATCTGCAAACATATTCATGAATGAATTTACAGACTCTGGTAGGTCATTTACATATACAAGGAACAAAAGTGGCCCTAAAACTGAACCCTGTGGAACTCCACTACTAACTCTTCTCCATTCAGACACTGAGTGTCTTACTCTAACCCTCTGTTCCCTTCCTTCTAAGTAAGTTTTTATCCATTGCAAGACATTTCCACCTATTCTAGCCATTGATTGCAGCTTCCTAATAAGTTTCCCATGTGGAACAGTGTCAAACGCTTTCTGGAAGTTTAGGAATATGCAATCTGCCCAGCCCTCTCTTTCCTGTAAGATTTGGCTTACCTCATCATAAAATTCTAATAAGTTTGTTACTGTTGATCTTCCTTCTCTGAAGCCATGTTGCCTCACTGACAAAAAGTTGAAGGATTCCAAGTGAAGAGAGATATGTTTCCTTAGTAGTTTCTCCATAAGTTTGCGAACTATGCTGGTCAAGGAAACTGGTCTATAGTTCAGAGCCGTATCCCTCCTTCCCTTTTTGAAGATAGGTATCACATTTGCTTGTTTCCAGCATCTTGGAATCTCCCCCGACTCCAGTGACTCCTTAAATATGATACTTAGTGCCACTGATATTGTGTTTGCGCATTTTTTAAGCACATGAGGGGATATGTCATCAGGACCTGTAGCTTTATGAACATCTAAATCCATCAGCGCTTTGCATACCTCTGTGGCTGTAAGGTTGATGTTCTCTAATACCGGCCCTTGAGCTTCTATCACTGCAATCTGAGGGGGTGGGGTATTTTCTACTGTAAATACTGACTGAAACTCCTTGTTCAATTCTTTGCAGATCTCTTCGTCCGTCTCAGTGATGCTTCCATCCGCTCTCTTTAGCCTTAAAACCTGTTCTTTTACCTTCAGTTTTCCTCTGATAAAGCTGTGGAAAAGCTTGGGATTTTCTTTAGCCTTCCTGGTGATGTCCCTCTCATAATCTCTCTCTGCCTCTCTCCTTTTACTTAGGTAGTCATTTCTTGCTCTTTTGTAGGTTTGCCAGGCATTTATGTTTTTTCTCCTCCTATACCTTTTCCAGCATTTGTCTCTCCACTCCTTAGCTCTTTTACACCCATTATCGAACCATTTCTCTCTGGCATGAATTACACCTACTTTGGTGACAGGTATGCAGCAATCTACTATCTTCCCATATTTCTCACAAAAGATGTCATACATTTCTTGTACAGATTTGTTGTAAAATAAGGTTCTCCAGTCAATAACTGCAAAAAGCTCATTCATTTTGATGTAATCTCCTTTCGGATAGTTCCTCCTCATGTCCTCAGTGCCTCTACTCTCAGGAAGAATGTCTTCAATGATATACTCCATCAACAACACACAGTGGTCACTCTTTCCAATTGGTGGTTCATACTCAATATTTTCAATATCCAACACATTATCTGTGAACACTAGATCAAGTAGTGATGGCTCATCCCCACCCCTGGCTCTTGTTGGTTCCATTACATGTTGGTGTAGGAAATTCCCTTGTACGCAATCTAGGAATCTTGCCCCAAATGAGTCCTCACCACTGTGTGGGTCAAGATTTATCCAATCTATCTCTTTATGATTAAAGTCTCCCATAATCAAAATCCTACATTTTTTCTCCCGTGCCATGTTAACAACTGAGTTTATGACTTCAATAGTACCTATATGACTTTCCTCATAAATTTCAAGCCTATTTTGGTTCCTTGGTGGGTTGTATACAACAGTTATTATAATGCTCTCTGACCCAGTATTTATGCGAGCAACAAGAAATTCCCTGAACTCACTTTCTATAGCCAAGTTTATTTCTTCAACTTGAATCCTCTCACTTATGAGCAGTGCTATCCCTCCACCAGTCCTCTCAGATCTTTCGACCCTTAGTATTCTGAAGCCCTTAGGAAAAACTGTGACACTGTTTATGTCCTCACTCAACTTAGTCTCTGTAATTGCTACTATATCTGCCTTACTGTTGTGAATCCTATCTTTTAATTCTACTGCCTTACCAGCTAATCCATCAGCATTTGTGTATAACAATCTTAATGAGGCCCCATCCCCTGATCTTCTGTCATTATCTTCTTTTATCTCCCCTTTGTCTGGAAGTATTCTGTAACGAAAATTTTTCTTCTCTTGCACAGACACCTGAAACAACCATCATTATGTCTAGGTACCAAGAGAAATAGAGGAAGGAGAGGTCGGTTTCCCAGTCATATACTTTGCAAGTAGAGTGGTTAGCTCAAGGAGACCTAAGGTCAGATAGTACATAGGTCTTAGACTTATGAATAAGAATATATGTTGGGAATGTGAATATTTTTTTTCTTTTCATTCTTTCTGATGTGGCCCCCTCTGCATGCTCCGATGGGATATAATATCATGCTGGAAAAATATGCATACAAACAATGGCTGCTATCCCCCTTGAAAGGGGGTGGCAGAGTCAGAGCACACATTCACCAGAAGCCACCTTGATCAATCGTCTTAGCTCTATGGGGATAAAGGGCTACCACAAATCCCCCCACCACTCAACTTGGGTAATCCACAGAGCAAGTGGGCAAGGCTCTTCTGAAGTGAGGCCCAACAGCCTCATTTCATGGCAGCCCCCCTCCAAAAAAAAAACTTAAACAGAGATTTGCCTGAGCATAACACTAAGAATGTCACCTAACATACCCTCAGGTCCATTTTGTGAAGACAGGGAGAGATTTTCGTTTTCATCGCTAAGACGGAAGAGCAGCTGAGGAGTTAATATGAAGCCGCATCTGAAGAAAAGAAAAAAATCCAGAATTTTGACCTCTTATTAGCTACCAATAAGCCATAGATACACTTGTTGTAACTACTGACACCCATAAACTTAGAAACGAACATTAGATTATGATGCAAAAATACTGTATCCTTTTATCTTATTACTTGTTGAATAATATGACACACCTAAACTCCAAATAAAATAAATAGACATGAATTTGCAATAAGCATTATTTTACTTACACAAGCAATGTGATGCAGAAGTTTAGGATGAAGAGATAGCGTAAGAACCTGAAGTAAGATCCAACTCCAGTGCCAAATGTCCCCTCGACTTTCTTCAGTTCTTTGTGCCACAAACTATAGTCATGGAATGCATCTTGCACAGACTGTTTCATCTGTAGAAAAAAATAAGAAGAAAAATCTTAAAGTAACTACAGCAATTAACAATTCTGCAACCACTATTCAAATTGCACTGTTTACAACCATATACACGAGCAACACAACATACAATCCCTGAGAGCTCTGTGGGAAAACCCAGGATTGGGTTACCACAGGAGTCCAAAGCTTAGGGACTCCTTAGTAGGCTGCCCATGGTACCAGCCGCCCTTTGAAATGCTATCACTGCAGGTATTACGGACTTAACTGGAACAGGCCTGGGCAGTTCCAGGTTGTCTTCCTTAAGGCACAGTTCTTTCATTATGGCTACAACTACACCAAGTATTCTGGCTTATTCATTACATATCTATTACTATCCCATTACACTTGACAAGGCACAACACTCCCCTTCTCTGTTTCCTCATTTTGCTATAATTATGGAAGGTTCACAGCTTATGGCTCCCAGTACCCGGCGGAGAGGGGTGCTAAGGATCTCTGGGGATCTTGATGACTCCACTATTAGCGTGAGGGTAGACACGTTTGGTAGTAGTAATGGTCCTGCCCTTAACCTTGCATCTCCTGACAGATCTGCTTTTTTCACTCTTCACTTTTCTAACATTCGTGGTCTGAACTCTTAATCTTTCGTCTGTGGAACAACACTTGGGTACATCCCTCCCTAACCTCCTCCTTCTCTCTAAAATCCAGCTTTCTAGTCTTACTTCCCCTGACCTATTTCAAATCTCTCACTATTACCTGTATTCTCATTTCTTGTTCCAAAGGTGGGGTCTGTGCCTACTGCAACACTAACACTCCAACTGCAAGAGTCATGGACCTTGAATGTCCTGACTTTGATGTTCTCTGGCTGAAGATTTATCTCTTCACTTGCAATATATTCCTTTGCTTCTGCTACTGCTCTTCTAACTCCACTGATTTAGTGCCTCTCTTTGAATATCTGTCTTTTTGCCATGAGTACTTGCTATCTTCTCACCCACATGCTGAAGATCTCTATATTGGGGACTTCAATGTACATCACAGTGAGTGGCTTAATTCATTTTACACTGATGTGGGAGGAAGTGAGGCCCTTGCTTTCTCTATTACTCATGATCTAGAGCATAATATGAAACATCCTACTCTTGTTCCTGATCACCACGAACATGCAGCTAACACTCTTGACCTATTTCTTACTTCTCAACTTTCAAACTACTCATATTCTGTGCTTTCCCTTCTGGGTAAATCTGCCCACTCTGTGATCTTAATCTCTCCCATTTTCACTTTCCCCCCATCAATTCCTCCTACTCAGCGCTGCCTTCGGCACTTTGAGCGTATCCAACGCGATAATTTATATGACTTTCTCTTTAACTTCCCATGGGATGATTACTGCTTTTGATCTCGCAACCCTGATCAGGTAGCCCTAAAAGTTGCCAAGGTCATAGCCTCGGAAAAGGAGGCATTCTTCCCCTCCTCTATGAAATCGTTTTCTCCCAATAATCCTTGGTTTGACTGTGTCTGCTCCCTGGCTATTCAGGCCAGGTATTGGGTATACTGGTTGTACCAAGCCTCTCCTTCTGATTTAACTCACTTTGCTTTTATTACTGCTGGAATTGCTGTACAAAAGCTCCTCTACTTATGAACAACCGAGTTACGAACATTTACAGATACAAAATATAACTTACCCATTATCTACCCATGTATCAATGCATGAATTACTGTACTGTACTGTATTACTACATTATTATTACATTTATATTATATATTGTACTTTATGTTTCATGTAGTAGTTAATTGTCTTTAGCCTTAGTACTGTACAGTACTGCATATGTATGTAGTGTGCAGTACTCTTTTTACCTACAAACTCAACTTATGAACAATTCTACATACAAACAGATTTCTGGATCCTAACTCGTTTGTAAGTTGGGAAGTGTCTGTACTGCTCAGATTCAAAGGTGTATAGCTTCATTTTTTTAGAAGGAAAGTTGATGACCTTAACTCCTTTCCCCCTGATAAATGTTTCTGGTCCTTAGCTTAAAACCTCTCCAAAAATTTCTGTAACTCAAGCTTTTTCCCTTTTATTCCTTCTGATGGTTCTATAGCTTGCTCTCCCACTGATAAAGCCACTCTCTTGGTTCTTATTTTTCTGCCAACTCTTCCATAAGCAATTCCTGCGTATCTGTCTCTCATACTCTACCCCTCTCTAACCCTATAACCTCCCTTATTCTTTCTTCATGTAAACTCCATAAGGTTCTTCGCTCGCTAAAGATGAACAAGACATCCAAATCCGATGGTATCCCTGAAAGATTCCTTAAGGAGTTTGCAGATGAAATGCCTCCCGCGCATTGCATTCTTTTTTGCCTCATTCTTTCAACCAGTATCTATCTTTCATCTTGGAAGCATGTCCTACTTTAACCTGTTCCTAGGAAAGGGCGACCACTCTATTCCTTCAATCTACCGAGCTATTGCCCTAAGTTCTGCTATCGCTAAAGTATTCGAAACTATGCTCAATTCTCATTGAAATTTCTTGAATCTAACTCATTTATCTCCAATCACCAGTATGGTTTCCACAAGGCATGATCCACTGGTGACGTCCTGTCCTATTTTACTGATGTATGGTCATCTCTGTGGAACTATGGAGAATCCTTTATCGTTGCCCTTGATATCTCTAAGGCTTTTGACAGTCTGGCACAAGACTCTGTTGGCTAAACTCCTTGATTATGGCTTTACCTCTTCTCTCTGTTCTCTGATATCCAGCTTTTTTTCTGACCGTTTGATATCTGTGGTTGTTGATGGTGCTAAATTGCCCATTCCCTGTTACCAGTGGTGTTCCACAGGGCTTTGTTCATTCACCTACTCTCTTCCTTCTCTTCATCAACGATTTTCTTCAGTCACTATCCTCCTCTCTTCTCTATGCCTATGTCGATGATTCTACCCTGCATTTTTCCATTGCCTTTTCTTAACAACTTTCATCTGCTACTTGTAATCAGTGTTGTATCAATTTTTCTTCTACTCTCAACTCCGATTTGCAGAGGGTATCTGAGAGAGGCACCCAAAATTTAGTTAAATTTAATGCCTTCAAGACAGTTTCTGGCTATCTCTTTATCTTCATCTCCTCCTGATAGCCCTATTTTCTTCGAAACTAACGAAATTTACCCTCTTCATTTTATTAATATATTAGGAATCCAGATAGCCTCTAACTTGTCTTAGAGGAATCACATAATCCAAATTTCTAAATCTGCATTAAAAAAATCGGGGGTTCAGCCTTGTTTTCGTTCATTACTTTAATTCTTTACAGTTACTTAAAATTCATAAAGATTTTATCCATCCCTACCTATAATACTGCTCACACATCTGGGGTACTTCATATACATATCGCCTTGATAGGGTTGAATCTAAGGCAGTCAGACTCATTAATGACCCTTCTCTTACTTTTAATCTGCATTCTCCTATTTGCCGTAAGGTATCATCCCTTTGTCTATTGCATCGCTACTACTTCCATCGCTGCTCTGATCAGTTGGCGAGTTGCATCCCTCCCCGACTGACGAGACCATGTAATACTCGCCAAGTGGCCTCGTCTCAAGAGTACTGTGTGGAGATTTGTAGCTCGAGGATCGATCCTTGCAGCAACTGCTTCTTGCCATCTACCTCCAGACTCTGCAACTCTTCCTCATTCTGTCTCTCTTAATTCTTATAACCTTCCTCATTCTGTCTTTCTTAAATCTTATAACCTATCTTCCTTCAAAAAGCAGATCTGTCATCATCTCATGGCCTAATCCTGCCATATCTATCGGTCCTCAGTACTTTGACTATTCTATCAGCCTGTCCTTTTCCTAATGTATATCATTGCCTTATTTCTGCCTTTGTCTTAAACTTTTACTTTTCTTCATCTTAATGTTTTCTTCATACCCAGGACTAATGCGGATTATTTTCTTTCTGATCCCAGTGTCACACTCATAACAAATAAATAAAATAATAAAAGCAACTACTCTCCTTTCTGCTAAAAATTTATAACTAAAATATATACTTTTGTTATCTTCAGGTAATGTACATTATTCCTATTTGTGGAGGACAAAGAATTCCACCCTCGTATTCCATGATTGCCGTACGAAAAAACTAAAAAGACAGAAGGAGGATAGGGGTAGGAATGTTGTTACCTATTCCTGTAGGGAGGCATCCTAGATTATATAAAATATATGCACCATTTTATGTGTGAAAAGTAGTCCCAATGAACAGGGATGGACAATGACAGGTTGGAGCTGGGAGATTAGTCCTGGAAGCCCTTCCTAACATTCCAAGGTGGGCATGAACACGGGTTAGTTGCTTCCTGACTTATGCGTTCTTCCACTGACCCATCAGAATGTTTTATCTACAAATAAGCCATAAAGAAAAAATAATAGGGATCTGCCAAACGTTATCAAAACAACAAGTTTTGGAATATGTGGGTTCTAATTTCCTGAGAGGAAATATATTCAATAAAAAAACAATAAATAGCAAAAATCTTAGTTTAGCAACTGTAAATGACAAATACCTTATACCAGTGCATACTCATGGTGTATTTGAAGTGTTTCCAGCCTGATATAGTGCGAGCCGCAGCCTGTGAAGATGTCTGACGAGCAGTAAGTCTATGCCTAATTTCCTTTTTTAACTTTAAAGGCTTGCACAATTCTCTCAGGGCTTCCCTAGAATCAAACATAAATGAAATATATACATGAATAAAGATATACCAAAAGTTAATTAAATACAAAACATTGCGTAATAACTGTACAAAACAACTGCATGGTTAAAAAAGGTAACCTATGATACCAACAGACAAAACCATTTGCTAAGTTAAGTGAAAAAGAAGATATACAAAAAAATACAGGAGAGTTGTAAAAAATATGACTCTGGATCTGTGTGCAGAAAAAGTTATGGAGTTCCGTACAGTCCCTCAGGAAAATACTGTGTCTGTAGATGCTATGCTTTCAGATACTGAACTCTTCATGATTAGCTACATAACTTGCTTCTAGTCTTAAAATCAACAAGGCGGGGCAGTCCAGCAGCTAAATACACATACAGTAATGAGGTGATGTATTCCTCTTATATGGATACAAATACATATGAATACTTTCCTGTCACAAAGTTACACATGATGGAAAGCAAAAGCTATTGTGCTGAGCCTTATTACTCATACTATTATTCTGAAATGAGCCGCATCATGATTAATGACAAGGAAAACTTAAGTCCCATTCATTTTCCAAAAATTCTCCTCTATATTACCTTCTGCAAAAACTTTTGAGTTTGCAGAGATATCGCTGTTGTTTTTTAGGTCCTTCAAAATAATTCTTGGCATGAGATCCACTATCAATAGCCACTTAAAATATCCCTGGTATCATTTTGAGTCGTCACCTTCTCTGAGTGATATTTCTCGAAATCGTTTTGCAAAGTTTAGTTTTTCCTCTCTTCTGGAGGGACTGACATCCTTCCAACTAGAAATACTTTGTCAGCATCTCAATTTTGTACCAAGTATGTCTCATTTATTTTAATACATTCAATTTTATCCTGAAAAATGTGTAAGTGTAGCTTTTCTGAACGATCTGCTACTATGGGTTGAAAGAGAAATAAATTCGACAAGACATCATCAGTGTTACATACTGTACATGCCAGAAAGGAGGGATTACATAATGGGCCATTAGAAGTCAGGGTTAACTACAGCTAATACACATTTTAATGGCTACGCCTATCATACAATCACTTGCCACCTCTTGTTCAAAAAGCCTACTGACCTCTCCCCTCACTCCTGAATATCTTGAAAAATATTAAGCCAAAAGTGGAAATTAAAGCAATTTCCTTGTTTTATTAACTTTGAAGTTTCATAAATTGGTGAGACACTTGGTTAGGGATACATACCAGTATGCAGGACAGAGGTCTCTTGAAGGGACTGAGGGCAAGCAGCCAGTATGATACCATAATGACCATATTTCTTCATACCTACCACCATAAACATTTATGCGTAATGTTTCACTAAACTCAATATTTTCTTTTTTATCCCACAATTCACACATTAAAGTATCTTCATTATGTAACAATGGGTCGCTAATTATCAGGATGTACAATATGGCTGAGATATAATCACATTACACAGAACACAGAAAGAATATTCTGGTATTGCAGTGAGCCATTGTGTACAATTCCTGTAGGTCACAGAGATATGAAGAATTATATCCATCACCCAAGCTCACAGTCAGGCATAAGATAAAGAGCACATCATAGTTCTGTGCTGGTCTGTGAGAAGATAGTGGTCTTTAGGAGTTTGTTTAACCCGTAAGCAGACTCTATGGGTCTGATTAGCCTTTAGGCAGACTCTATGGGTCTGTTCAACCTATAAGCAGACTCTACTGGTCTGCTTAGACTGTATGCAGACTCTCTGGGTCTCTTTAACCTGTAAGCATTTACCCAGGTAAAATTACATTTAGATGATCGAATTTCGTACCTATTTCTAACTCCAAAATGCCAGATAGAAACTATTCTGATGGGTTGTAGTACAAACACAGACAATAAAAATTATAAAAAAAAACACACTGTTAAGCATTAACAAATAATAGCTGTGACAACTGTGATGTGAAAGCAGCCCTATGATAAAAATTCAGCGAATACAGAATATCTCAATAAACCAATGTACAAATATACAGATACAAAATGTGCATAAACATTCCAAGCCCTTAGCTCACCCCAAATAGAGTTTAGCTACGCGACTACAAACAAAAACTATTACTGGTTCATTATATCAAGACTTTTTTCCAAATGAGACATCAAATTTCACTGCAGTTAGGGCAGTCACCACCATAACAAAAGAATTTATGTTAGTGTTTAAATATAATGCCAATCCATCTCTCTTCCGTTAGCTAATTTTGGTAAGAAAAAACTTTTAGGGTGGGAGGGATTGCCAGCCTTTATTCCCCTATGTCATTTAAACGTTATTTGGTGTTGCGGCATTCTTTCTTCTCCACGACACAGGATATCCCTTTGGTTTGCCTCTTACAACATGCAGGAAAAACTGTATAAAGTCTTCTCTTCCATTACATAAGAAATCTTACAATAATTATTCCCCCCAACACTTCTTCTTCTTCTTCCTCTATTTGCGTTCCCATTTTCATATGGGGTCGCATCTCTTCACTAGTCGTCTCCACTAGTTCCGGTCCATCACTTGCTCCTCCTCCAGCTGTCTCTCTCTGAGATCCTCCTTCAGTCGGTCCTTCCACCGTAGTTTAGGTCTTCCTTGTCTACGTCTGCCCTCCACGTCCATCTCCATCACTCTCACATCCACGTAGTCTTCTTCTCTCCTCTTCACATGACCGAACCACTGTAATCTCCTCTCCTGCGCTTTCGCCGACGCCTCCACCACCTTCACTGTACCTCTGATCTGGTCATTTCGTATCCTGTCCTCCCTCGTCACCCCACACATCCACCTCAGCATTCTCATTTCTGCGACATCTATCTTCCTTTCTTGAACCTTTTTCACCGGCCACGTCTCCGCACTGTACAGCAACGCTGGTCTCACAACTGACTTGTACACTTTTCCTTTCACTCTAGCACTGATTTTCTTGTCACATAGCACCCCTGATGTTCTCTTCCAGCTGTTCCACGCTACCTGGATCCTATGATCAATCTCTCTCTCTAGGTCTCCATCCTTCGTTACGTAGGAGCCGAGGTATTTGAAGGCGTCCGCCTTTGGGAGCTTGTGGTCTTGCATGAACAGGTCGCCTCCTTGTGTCACATTGCACTCCAGGTACTCCGTTTTCTGTCTGCTCACCTTCAGTCCGTAATCCTCCAGCAAACCCCTCCATAGCTCCAACCTCTCTTGCAATTCTTCACGGCTCTCGGAGACCAAAACAATATCGTCTGCAAAGAGCATGCTCCATGGTGCCTCCTTTGTCACTTCCTCCACCATCACATCCATGAGAAGGTTAAATAGATAGGGGCTAAGAGCTGATCCCTGATGGAGTCCAACTTTCACCTGAAAAGGCTCTGTAGTGCCAACTGTACTTCTTACTCTTGTTGTGGCTTCCCTGTATATGTCCTGAACTATCTTGACATACTTCTCCTTGTATGTTGGAAATAAAGTCTTATTATTATTATTATTATTATTATTCACTCCCTTCGACCTCATACTCCTCCACACCTCGCTTCTCGGGACCCGATCATAAGCTTTTTCCAGGTCAATAAACACCATGTACAGCCCTCTTTGCTTATCTCTATATTTTTCCATTGTCTGCCTCATTGCGAATACTGCATCCATTGTTCCTCGACCTTTCATAAAACCAAACTGCTCACTACAAACTTCTGTCTCCTCCCTCAGCCTTTTATCCAACACTCTTTCCAGCAGCTTCATAGTGTGAGATGTTAGCTTAATTCCTCTATAGTTGTTGCAACTCTGGATGTCTCCCTTTTCTTTGAAAATCGGTACCATTATACTATCTCTCCACTCGTTCGGGATAGTCTCTTCCTTCATCACCATGTTCAGGAACTTTGTCAGCACCCGTATCCCTTCTTCGCCTAAACTCTTCCATACCTCTGCAGGAATCTGGTCTGGCCCTACTGACTTTCCATTTTTCATCTTCTTCAACGCTTCTCTGACTTCCGCCTCACTCACAGCGTCTACCTCTCCCTCCATTCCCACTCCTTCACCTCTTCGTATTCTTGGATTTTCCTGATTTAGAAGTTCTTCGTAGTAGTCCCTCCACCGCATTTTAATCATGTCGGGGTCAGTAAGCACTCTTCCGTTCTTATCCTTGATTTGCTTTATTGATGTTAGGTCCTTTGTCGATCTGTTCCTTTCTTTTGCTAACTTATAGATTCTCTTCTGTCCCTCCTTTGTTTCAAGGTTCTCATACATATCCTGCAGTGCTGCTGCACGCGCCTGTGCTACAGCCCTCTTCGCCTCCTTATTTGCATCTTTCAACATAGCTTTACGCTCCTCTGTTCTTTCCTTGTCGTAAGCTTTCTTCATCTCTTTCTTCTTTTCTATCTTCTCTTTGCAATTTGAGGACCACCACCAAGACTCTTTTCCGTTTCTCGGCTTCTTTCCAGATGACTTTCCAAGGACTTCCTCTGCCGTACTCCTGATCACTTCACTGTTCCTTTTCCACCACTGATCCACCTCCTCTGCCTCTTCTATCCTTTGTAGTGCTTTCCTCTTGAACTCCTGCCGCACCACCTCATCCTTGAGTTTCCACCACTTGATCCTAGGTTCCCCCCAACACTATTTACATTAATTCATTTCCCCCACATGACTTGCTACATCAATTCTTCCTTCTCACAAGACTTGCTACATAAATGTTTCTCCCCCACAAGACTTGCTACTTTAATGCTTTCCCCCCCACAAGACATGCTACATTAATGCTTCTCCCCCACAAGACTTGCTACATTAATTCTTTTCCCCCACAAAACTTGCTACATTAATTCTTCTCTCCCACAATACTTGCTACATTCATTCTTCTCCCCCACAAGACTTGCCACATTAATTCTTCTCCCCCACAAGATCTGCTACATCAAGCCGTATCCCTAATTCACACTGTGATAATACAAAGAATGTAAGAAACTCACAGGTATAGTATCTGGTGACAAACGAAATAATCAGCTTACTGAAATAAAGAATTATGAGAAGCAATTTTTATAGAAAACTAAAAGGCACGGGAGTACAGAAAGGCCAATGTTGCGTCCTTTGACTTATTAATGAAGTAAAGATCTACAGTAAATTAATACTTAAGAAGAATATCAGCACAATTTCTTTTTAAACAATACCATCATTGTCACTGAAGCTACTAGAGTTCTACGTTTTATGTATCCCTATTAATTCTTGTTATAGAGATGAACACAGACAAATCTGGAGCTGGTTAAGGCTGAATGCCCTTCTTACCAGACTATGGTTAGCTCAGTTGTGGGGTCTGTCACCTCCAGAGTTGAGTATTTTAGCCAATATGCTACTGTGGTCCCCAAGCAGGGTAGCCTCAGCAAAACAAAATAACGAGAGTAGCAGGGATTCATCATACCCTGCCCATCCACATATTGCTATGAATTTCTCTGTGGGAGGAAAAATTCGAAGACGATGGGATTGCTAGGCCTTTGCTCCCTATCCTTATAGTAAGCCACTGCCTGGAGATCACTGGGTTCACATGACTGGAGACAGGGCTTGGGCCTTGGCTGTATGGTAAGTATATGGTTGGGCTCTAGTACCATCACTCTTCCTTGCCTCTGCCTTTCATTAGAGACTTTTAAACGTTACAGTGTGCAGGGAGTAAGAAGGAGGAATATTTTTTCCTCCAACATCAGGGATATCACTTCAAGTTTACTGTAAGACTAGAGGAGAATAAGAGGGAAAAAACTTTTCTCCATCACAATCATGGATATTCTCTTTAGTCACCTCCAATATAAAGAAGGGAAGACAGGTGTGGAATCTATCCTACTCCTCTACTAGGAATAAACTAATTTATATGAATAAATACTTTACTTGCGCATAATTTTGCCATCGACATCATCGGACATCAGTTTTTCATCACCACCCATTGCCTCAGTAATTTCATCAACAGCTTCTTCCTCTGTTTGTGGCGCAACACCCTTTCTACGTCTCGCAATAACAGTATTAAACCAAGCTGAAGGGCGACGATCGGCTCCATAATGGTGGAGATGACTCCCTAAATAGTCGACTGTGGAAATAAAAAATAATTCGGATCTTGTGAAGAAGAGGTACCCCAGGATGCTCTAGGGTTACTCATATATACAAGGCAGGTAGCCTGACTAGCCTAGCCAATCAATTTACGGGGTTATGTGACTTTACATGGGGTTCTGGGGGGTACTTATCTATACAAGATCCAGGAAGTCTTTTAAACTTAGTGAATAGGTAATATACTGTAAAATACAGATGAACTTCAACTGACGTTGGCAAACACTTTTCTTAACATCCTACTTAATGAAAAACGTGCTTAAGTTAGATTATACCATGAAGAGTACAGAAGCTCCCCTACTTCCGAACACCCGTTACGAACATTCACAGATCGGATCAAAAATCTACCTTTTATCTACCCATGTGTTAAAGTAGGTCTGACTGTATTGTACTGTATTCTTATATTATTATTGGTGTATTAAAATCAATTAATAGTGTATACTTTGTTTTATGTAGTAGTTAAGTGTCTTTTACCTAAGTACTGTACAGTATTGCATATGTATGTACTGTACAGTACTTTTTTTACCAAAACACAAATTAAGAAAAATTCTACTGACAAACGGACTTCTGGACCTAACTCGTTTGTAAGTTGGGGAGTGTCTGTACAAGACTTCGTTTCTTATGTGTCACTATTAGTTCTCATTTGGAGGTGGACATATATGGATTGAAGCTTGGGAAATAAGGCTGGATGCCCATCCTAGCACCCTGCTGTGGGCTCAAACAAGGGTCTATCACCTCCCGAGACGATAATTGTACCGCTAAGCTATGAAAATCCCCTATGTACGGTACCAGACTAAACATATGAAATAAAGGAACATATGAACAATTATAAAGTCAGAGCTGCTAATTTCTGTAAGCCATAAAATAGCATTTGATGCAAATGTAAAAACAAAAGACTATGTTTTTCTTGTAAATCAGAATTCTCATAAGTATGGGTCTAGTAATACAAGATCTTCTTACTATAAGTTTGTTTACCAACTACGAAAGCCATGGAATGAGAAAAAATGAAAGTAAATGAAATAGATCGAGGTAAGTTAGCCTTCAGGTGAATGTGTGTGCGTTGACTTGGGCATCTCCCTTACATGGTAAGCTTTGGCTATTGCATATATATGTAAGTATGCAAATAAACATCCTGTAACTGACTACTTAATATCAACCCCCTCTTATCTTAGTAAGATATTCTAGTCAAATAGTTCAACTCATGAGACACATACTAGTTTATTAGAATTAAGGCTTTGATCAGGAAGGTCTTTAAACTTCTTCCTCTTCTTCAGTAGCATTCACCACCCTAACTCTTCCACTAGTACGCATTTTCTTCTTGATTCCAACTACTTCACTCTATGCCACCCTTGAATACCCCAGTACAAACTAAAAATATTCCCTATATCCTTCTTTAACTCAGTAATAAGCCTCTATACTCTTTCCCATGATGACTAATCAATCAATACATCCAAAAATGAATTTTCTGTGTTTAAACTAATCTTTACATACATTTTTACATAGTGAAGGCTATTTTTCACATTATATTAGCAGGTTAAGCACAAACAACACATAAATGAAGGGAAGAAGACATGTTCTCAACACTATATCTACATTCATAATGTCATATGACCAATATTTTCCACCCTTTAAAAGAGAGGAATTGACTCATTTTGAAGAATGGCTACTCTTTACTTCCAATATGAGTAAAGGAACCTAAAAACTTATATTAAATGCTGGCAAATACTGTGATGAAAATATGAGTACTGTACTTTCACTTACCACCTGATCGTGAAGGTAATGTGTTAGTAAGTCTGCGTTGCTGTCCACTGTCATTACTGTTCCTTTTGGACATGTGAACATCTGTTTGAGCTCTGCGCAGATTTATTTGATGATGGACATCATCGCTAGGACCACTCAGGCGTTCTTGTTCAACTATAATAAAAAATATTACAGTGCATTCAATATCATCACCGGATAGATCTTTAAGGCAAATTGATAACAAGAATCCAGGACCTGGACAGGAACCATCTATAACTAAAACCAAATATGCCAACAACACAATATACACTCCCTGAGAGCTCTGTTGGAAAACCCAAGATTAGCAATGGCCATTCTTAAGGGCTAGGGGATGTTCGGCCCAGCAGCTTTGGGGACAACAACAACAAAAAAGGACCAAAGCATCACAAATTTTTTGTATTAGTGAGTTCGCCTCCCTAATCTGTAAAAGCAAATAACTATATCTGAGCTAAGTAAATAAATACAATTGAGAATCTTCAAATACAGAAATAAATTACCTCTTTAAATATGATGTTTGCACTCGAGTATATAAAATCAAATATTAAAATATTAAAAAGATTATAATACTATTCTCTAAAAAAAAAAAAAACTGCAATCTGACCCTGGTTCTTTAAATAATTTTTGTGCGGAAAGAAAAGAAGCTAAGGGAGGAAAGAGTTGCCAGCTCAAAAATTGTCATGTCTATATTAACTACCATTTATTACATGCATGGAGCATACATAAGGGGGAATTTTTTCTCCACCATTATCAAGAATGCAGTAAAAACAGATCTCCACTTATATTAGTGAATCACTCTATAAAATCATACTTAACTCAAAACATACTTAAATTTTATCATAAATTATGCAGCACTAGAATAATAAATAAAGATATTAAATAAATGCACATAAATATGATAAAATTAGAATAAAAATATTTTTCTACATATGTATGGGTCTACTTACGTAGGATCTACATGTCTGTATACATGCAAAGTAATAACTGTCTTCTACTTACTAATATTCAGTGGAATATTCTCCACATCTCCTGGATAACCATTCGACTCCATTTCAGCAAATGAAAATACAGTTATTTCCCTTTTATTAAGCAGTAATGAGTGGAATATATCACCTGTGATAATCAGACCATTTTAACATCACCTGTGAATACATTTACAAAGGTCAGTCAATTTCTTTTGTGCACAAATGATTATCGCTCACAGCCATCAGTTGCGATAAGTACTTTATCAGCATTATCAGTCATAAATCTAAGTAAGTTGATTATATATTTCCTACTTTTATCACCTTGAGATAAGAAGATCATATTTTAATCTTTAATTAAAATGCAAGTAGTTTTTCTTTTCAGTAATATTAATAACAGACTCATATTTTATTGGTAATAAATAAAAATTATATTTTAAAAAGCGATAGTAGTTTCATCTTATTAAATATATAATATTTCAGGGATCATTTACAGTACTTTTCAATTACGGTGCGGTATATTAGAAAAACAAGTATCATTGAAATCTGTACCTTTAATTCCTATTTGCTTTTAGTATTATTTGCAATAAGAATTTCTAAGCAAAGCATACTATATATATATATATATATATATATATATATATATATATATATATATATATATATATATATATATATATATATATTCCTAAAAATGGAAACCGAAATAAAATTTATGTTATATTTCGGTCTCTCCCATAACCACTCTTATCAAACAACTGAAAATTACAAGGAGACAATAAAAGAAACTTCCAAGTAGTCTCAAAGGTCAAAGTTTAAGCACCAGCTCACTATAACACCCTTCTGTAATATAAGAACAATTTTGTTTTACTGCTTTTCGTTTCTGAAGGAAGACAAAATTTACTTAATGCCACTGTCATTTAAATACAATCATATCTAACTTATGCGACTGCAGCATTATAGCTAAAACCAAGGAATTTCATATGGGCCTACTATACCAGCCTTCCCTTGGCTTGATATCTAGTTTTTCTAGAAATATACGTTAAGGACAGGCATATGTAGGCCTATTCCTACTCTCGTGCTTGAGCTCATGCTGCAGTTGAATATAGTGGCCTACCGAATATTTTTTTTTTTTTTTATACTCATTATGTCAGTTGAATTGGTAGGGGATGCAATTGGGAACATACCACCACCATCCATTCAACAAGATTTAAACGATTAACTCTCAAAGTGGGATTACTGAAATGTAAGCCAGTCGAGAAAGGGAAGAGTGACCAAAACGTAGATTTTCGAATACATTTTACTTGCAGTGTTTTATATAACGTAGTCATGGATACCCAAAACCCAAACACCTGACCATTAAATCCCTCTTCCTTCCTTCCTAACCTTCTATGGTCTTATCAGAACCTTCCTAACCTTACAAAATGTACACTTCAGAGGCCTATGGACAAGAAGTATTTTGTGCACTCAAGCAGTTACTGGGATGTGCTTTATTTACATATATATTTTTATAAATATACTTTAAAGTGTCATATAATGGTTTTCATGCTAATATATATTTGCATAGTATAGGTAGGTAAAATCAATAGGCTATATACAATTGCAATAGAATCAGTAACTGATTTCTTTGTACTTATTTAACCTCCTTACATCCAACAGACTTGTTTCAATAAACAAAATGAAAAATCTTGCAAATTTATCAGACTCTGGTAGTCAAGAAAAAAAATTACATGCCTTTAGAGGGTTAAATGAAAATTTCATTAAGATGAGATAAAGAAAGTTTTACTTTGATAAGAAATGAGTGAGTATGATAAGATATTGTTTTGCAACATAAGACACATCTTCAACTGATAGATGAATGGAGTCCTTGGTTAGCATCCTAGTGAGTACTTAGGGGCAGTAAATAATATTTAGGGTAAACTTATTGAAAATGTACAATAATAACAGCTTAAAATGCCATAACTGTGGGTCTATTCTATTTTTCTTTTTTTAAAGGTCATATAACTGTAAATACATAGTGGTAGAGGTAAATGCAAGTACATGCATACTCAAAGCATCAAGTTTCCAGGTCAGTTTGTCAAAATGGTTATCATGATTATCATTAATGGCTTAAAAATTGTGCCTGTTACTATCTAGGGGTTTGGAATGGGTATAGTGAAAAGTAAAATTCCAAGACAGACTGACAAATGAAAAGTCTTAGTATTTATTACTGTTTGCAAAGATGATCTATCACTGGTTAGGTTCAGGGCCTATTGGGATTTTGATTATACCCACAGGATATTTCAGGAACAACATCCTGATAGAGTACTGGAGACAACTGTTAATATCTAATGTATACTACATTATAATAGAGGGTAAGGTGAAGTTGCAATTACATACTGCAGGTGATTCTCTGGTAGAGTAGTGTTTTTTGGCTATATGTTTTTTGTGGGAATACAACAGTTTCATCTCCCCCACCCCCCCAAAAAGAGTAAACATTCAATGTTACCTTTTTTTATTTTCATTAAGTATTAAAATTCCTATCCTTACAGCTTACGTTGAAAATAAGTCTGCTATAATGCTAATGACAAAATTAAATTGGTTAAGAATACTGTTCCTGGACATGGTAACTGAAATGGTGGAATGCTAAAGAAATCTATGAGCTAGATTTTTTGCCTTAAATTGAGACCCTTGCAAATGTTATAATATTATGCTAGGTTAACTTTGTCTAGTTGGTCTAGGAGAGTCTGGGAGCAAAGCCCAATATTTGGAATTATTGTTATCATATGTTTCAAGCATTTCTGATATTTATTTCATAAGAAAATTGATTTTATTTTATATTTTTTCCCTATTCACCTCTGTTCCATTATTGACAAGGGAAGGACTGGGTGAGGATTTCTCAAAAACTAATAAGAGGTCCGTTTTGTGTTGCGATCAGTGTCCATTCATAGGGGTATTATCAAATAGCCGATCAAGGCTAAGGAATAAAGGGTGGGTGGCCTTCCAAAAGCCCTGTGGATGGGATCGAACCCACAACTTCTGGCTCGTCACTTCCAGACTTGTGTGCTCTGCCACTGTTTAAGCTCCAGTGCTCCCCACCCCAGCTGATCTCAATAGCTAAAGATATCCAACGAAAATGTATAAAAAAAAAAAAAATCAAAATAAACTACCATAATCAATTTTTTTTTTTTTTACATCAAAGTGGGTTGTAAAAATGCAATTTTATTCGATTTGCGGTGAAATTAAAGTAAATTCAAGATACAGGGTGATATAAACTAATAAAGAAGCTTATTAAATCATTCTTACCAACTCCTTTAAACACTGAACAAAGACAATTACTCGATTTGAATGTCACTTACTGTGAACGTCACTTTGACAGTCAGAACTGATAAAGAGATAAAAGACTTCTTATCCACTTCTTCTTGCAAGATTGATGAAGACAGATGAATTAGAAATAAAAAAAAAAATAATTGATATTAAGGAAATAATTTATAATTTCTGAGAAAATAAGAAAAGTAAAACTTATAGATTAACACCAGCAGACTAAAATGTCCTTAAACAATTTAACAATATAATAAAGAATATAGAAATTTGTTTTTAATAAGTGCCGTTTTAAAGGCGAAACACCTGAAAAACGTCTGACCTATACAAAAGAGTTATTGATGTTTTCATTTTCTTTCTCCAGTGCTAGAGAAAAATTAGAAAAGAGCCATATTCCATAAATTTACCTTGTAAGATGAAGTTCTTCAAGAACTGCTCTAGAAATGAGTTAATTTGTGAACTGTCTTTTTACCAAGTTCTCATTTCTTCATCTATTTTTCAGACTTTTATTTATTTGGTTAAATTTTATTTAGTTTATATTCTATCACATATCTTTATCACCGAAAAAATCTTCTAATTACAATTTTGTTTTAATCAGCCCAAAGAAAATTATATTCCAGGGGGAATATCAGGATTAAAAGGGCATTTTTTTTTTACTCTTAACACCATATTTTCTTACTTTTACTTCTATATAAAGTACACAAATAAACTGAATTCTGTAAATAAGAATTTAAAGACTAAAAAGGTTATATTTTACTGGATTTTAATTATAGAATTACAAAAATAAAAACGGTAGATATTCTAGAGTTTGTATGCTTTGGAGTTCAGCGTTTCAAAGTTCGATCTTTTAGAGTTCACAGATTCGGTAAACCAAACTTCTCAAAACAATGTTTGTTTTGTTTACTTTCCAATTATCAAGGTAAATCAGCAAGACTTTATTTTTTAAAAGTTCGTAGTGACCCTAAAGATGACTCTTTCTGATAAAGATGTTATTTGAGGATAAATTTCTAATTTCACCCCCCCAGTTAAGGAGAAATTTCACCAGAATTTATTGTACGAGGTTTGGTTAGCATAGTTTAGTTCAAATCAGGTCACCCACTACACGAGAAGGGGCGGTTAGTTAATATTATTTTATTTTTAATTCATTTTAGATCATTTTGTGGTAAATTTGTACTTTCACACTTTCCTTTAGGGAAGAGTGCCCTAAATTTATTTTAAGGTTTGTTTATAAGAAACCATTTTAAAATAAAAATTAGTATTTTTTAGGTTTTACATATATTTGTTAATGTTTTGTAGATATATGTTGACGAATGTTTGTTTTCACATCTCCAGGTATGAAAAATCTTATCTAATATATTGCATTAGGTTAGATTTGGTTAAGTTAGCTTAGTTAACCCAGCCAAAAATCGAGTTGATAGTGGAAATGGTTGTATTTAAGTTATTTTTGGATATTTTTCTATGTATAATCATTTCATTCCTTGAGGGTGTTAAGGTAAACATCTACCAAGTTAAAAAAAAAATGAATAATTATTCAAACGCAAGATAAGTCATAACGAAGCTTTAAAAAATTTAAGAAATGAATTAATTAGGTCATGACTGTGTCCTATATTGAAGCATATTAAGCAAACATATAAAAGTATTTTTGTGTACTGAGAAGAGTTGTGAAGCCTTGGAGTAGACTTCTTTACATAGCTACCATAATCTTATTATTTACGAGCTAGTTAACTAAGCCATGCTGGTTGTTTGGACTGTTGGTTATCTGTAATGTGGTAGGTTAAGATTCGTTTCATGCACCCTTCAAAAATCTGGACTAAACTTTTTTTTTCTGATAGGTATTGGTGTGCTATGAATTAATCTGATAATCGTCTTTTTGTTGGAAATCAACATAATATTGGTGGGTGGCAGTGATTACTTAATTAACCTAATACAGTGATTTTTAACCTGTGGGCCATGGGCAGTTCTCAGGGGGGGCCACGGACATCAAAATTAGCATTTAAAAAATAAAAATTACGAATATTAAAGAAAAAGTGTAATTTGAGTTTTACTTCCAGTCCACATGGTTACCTTACAGTAAATGCAGGTCAGTGCTTAATTTCATAAGTGAAAATGTAGAACTTTTAAAATTTTTTTAAATAAACTTTTTAATATTTTTATTGTCATCATTGCACTATTCAGACGGACAGGGCTGTGAGTATTTAGGGATGCCAAATGTGGGCCATGGCAATAAATAGGTTGAAAATCACTGACCTAGTATAACTAATCTAACCTAATTAGCTTAACCTTACCTAACCTAACCTAACTAAAATTTGAAGCCTTATCTACCTAAATAGGGTGAATTTAGGTGTTTATTCAGCATCGCGGTATATATCAGGAAGTGGTGGTAACACTGATTTCTCGAGTAGGCTATGGAAGGGGAGCATATAGCAAATGTTAACCATGTGGCATATGTATGAGATGATTTAATAGTTGAGAGAGTTAGATATTCCCTCTTTCCCAATAGGGAATAACTGCATTCATTCACTATATATTTAAGAAGACCATTTGTAAAAGAACCCTCAGTCATAAGAAAAGTCTTGTATTGAGAGGTATTAAAGTATCTATGTACTGGAAGGGTTGTATGAATATTTAATGTCATAAAAATTTTACTAAGTTGTTGAATATTAATGAATCGAGTTGCAAGATATCAATATTATATGTTAAACTCTGATGTATTACTATATCTAAATATATGGTCCCATTTTCCCTTGTAAGGGTGTTGGCCAAGCCAAGAAACACTTATCTATCGTGATCGAACACATACCTCATTTACTCCTCTTAGGTCCTTCTTTAGAGATATCGTAATTTCAATTTTTTTCCTACTACTGTACTTATATAGTATTTACTGGATTTAATAAATTTCATTGATTGTTTTCAGTCATTAGTTAAGCAAGATAGATATGTCTGAGCCACGATCACCAGCGTCTGGAGACTTTGAATACGATGATGATAATGATGCTGATTTTGAAGATTCGAGAGACTATGAAGATAGGGAGAGTGATGAAGGTAAGTTAAATTTTTTTAGAGAGTGTAAAGGGCTGTATAATCATCTTGTTTGAGATACTTGTGTTAACCAAGTCCTTTAAATCTGATTAAAGGGGCTTTATCCTATAAAATTTCTGTGACTTGCTTAGTAAAATACTGGTCTGCCATACCAAAGGATCCAAATTCAAGCCCACATTGTTCCTGACCAAGACGACAAAATATTATTTGCCCCTTGGTCATGCTGAGGGCATCGAATATCCAGTGGTGCTATCTGCCTTCTTCTAGCCCTTGCCACCTAAGCAAGTATAATGGCAGGCCATTGAAAGACCCAGATGCACCATAAACTTGGGCATAATAATGGACATTGCATATGTCTGATCTGTAGCTTTGTACCTAAAAAAATAAATATATTCATACTTATGCTATGACTGCAATCCCTCTCATATGGGAAGTGGCCTAAGTCAGAGCATATACATTCACCAGATGCCAAAGATGCCTCGAACACTCCTGGGTGAAAAAAAGGTTACCACAATTCCCTCCCCATCACCCTGCTTGGCTTATCCACAGGGTAAATGAGCAGGAATCTTTTGCCGTGAGACACAACAGCCGCAGCTAGTTAATTTCAATGATAGTTTTAATGATAAAAATCGTATTTAGGTGTAATTTTCTTAATAATGGAGTTTTCATTGCAATTACTTCTCTTTTACAGACAGTGATCTTGGGAGTGAAGGCGAACCACATGGCAAGGAAGAATATACAGGAATAAAGGAACAGTTCGTATCTATTATTTGTTGTACTTGTATTCATAGTCTTTATTTTGTGAATATAAAATGCATTTGGTCTCATTCAGTTATGTTTTCCTATTACCTTTTATGGGTCCACCATGATGCGTCCCACCTTAGGGTAGAATATCTACAACAAACATACCTGTCACCATATCCCACTGAATCAAACAGGTGAGCACATTTGAATAGAAAAAAAGAGAGGCTGGAGTATTTTATCATAACCTTTCCCATCCTTATCCTCTGAATCACTTGGTACATGGCAGGATAGTAATTGTTTCTTTCTCTCTCATGCCAGGGATATCACTTTTAGTTGCTACCTATGACACATGTAATTTTTCTTGATGAGAACTATATGTTCAGTTATTAAAATGAATAACTCTCTCTATCAGGATGTACCAAGATAAGCTGGCACAGTTGAAGAAACAACTACAACAGCTGCGTGACAGTAGTCATCCTGAGTACAATAAGAAGATGAAGAAAATTGATTCTGCATTCAAAGAAAGGTAATGTTTTTCAGGGAGATGTGTCGTTCTTTGCATACGGTTTCTATTTCATATTAAATTGTCTAACAAATTCATATTATATTTTCTCGTGAGAGCTGCATAATGGGTATATATTATCTTATGGAAATCTGAGCTTGAATGATACTCTTCACCATATATCTTTTAAGGGATGTGGATGTGTTCCTGGTGTTGGATGATTAAAAATTCCACTCTTGCAGGTTCTTACTATCAGAATAGATGAACAGGCTAAAAGTGATGTTCCTTTTAGTGAGGAAACAAGGCCTTTATCATTGTATGGCCTGAGCTTCGTAAAAAGTGATCAAAGGAGATTTTATGGTTGAGGAAATATGGATTCCAACCTTTTATTTTAAATATATCATATGAGGATACGAAAACAGAAGAGAGTATGAGACTGGTAGTCCCACCTTTTCTGTTAATCTACTCTTGCTACAAAACAAATGTCTGGAGAAACTATACTGAACTGCATAACAAAAGCAAGTGTTTTTTTTTTTTTTTTTTTTTTTTAAGTGTGACACCGGGACAGGCAGAAACTGCCGTCATCAACAAAGGCCCAGGCACGAGAAAATACCAAGATGAAGGAAAAGAAAAAGGTTAAGGGCAAGGCAGAGATGAGGTAATGTCACACAAAGGAAAACGACAGACAGAAAAACCCATTTCTGGTTGCTTTGTTCAAGATATAAAAATTTAGAAAGTGAAATCTTAAGTGCCTGCTTCCTTATCCTTTTTAGTTGCCTATCACAGTTCATACATAGGGCAATACTTTTAACTGTTTATATGTATTTATATGTGTATTAAGGGAAATTTTCTCAATTCACTATTTACATAAAGAATAAGTATTTCCTCTGTTGCCCTAGAGATGTTTGTGTTCTCCATTTGTTTATGTTACTCAATGATTTGCAGACTACGATTGAATGAGCTGTGGCGCGAGGTGGAGATAGAGTGTGTAGAGAGAGACTATCAAGCTGAGAAAAAGTTGGCTGCCAGAGAGTTTGACGAGAAGAAAAAGGAACTGAAAGAAAACTTACTAATTGAGTTAGAAGATAAAAAGAAGTTGATTGAACAAGAGAGGTACACACTTGAGTTAACTGGAGACTCAATGGAGGTTAGTTTTTTATGTTTTATTTGTCACTTTGTCTTCATTTGGGGATGGGCACAGACAGACTGGAGCTGGGGACACAAGGATGGCTGCCCTTCCTATCGCTCCCAAGTTGAGCATTCTACCACTATGCTATAGCAGTTCCCCATGGAAGTTGATTATTAACTGAACTGTAAACTGTTTACAGGAAAAGTAATTGTTTCTCAATTTTAATATTAAGTGAGGACATAACTATGTATGTTAAATGTTAAAGACTGAGCTTCCTTATCATTAGCTCTGACGTTGATGCTTTGTGCTCTTGTTACAAAATTAAATTTTCACTTTGTATTGTTAGCATTGTAGAAGCAAAAATAAGGTTGACTATTGTCTCCTAACCCCTGCCAACTCATCCAGCATATAGGTACACCATTGGAAATGGCATACCATTGATAACTCTAGATGCATATGAGCTCAAGCTTGGGAATACTCCTGTAGTTCAGAGAAAACAAAATATCCTAATATATGCATTTTTTGACCTTCCAGTACAAGCCAGTATCCACCCGTAAGCTGCGAAGAAGAGGTAATGAGCCTGCCCCCATTGTTGAGAAGCGACGCAAGCCTGTTGCGACCACATTGCAGCTATTGCTAGAAGATAAGGAGGTTGATGAGGATTTGAAATTAATCAACAAAAGCAAATTAATGAGTATGAAGAAAAGTAAGTTTTTAAAAGAATGAGAGAAATATTTTGAGGGTTCAGTATTTTCTTTATAGGGAATTCAGTCACTGGTTGGTCAGTTGAATTTTATTCTGAAACTATTTTTGGAGTGGTATAATCATGTTTATGTATAAAATGCATCCTATCTCTTCACTATACGTATAAATATATATGTATTATTTTACACCTACTGGCAAAATGGGCAGTCCTTCCTTTATCATACTTGCCAGGAGTAAAATAATAAAAATAGAATTAAAAGTAAAATACTTGGAAAAAGTTGGTGATAGAGTTTGTAAGACTGTGAAAGAAGAAAGTACAGGTGAATGTTGGTAATAGTAATGTTACAGATATAGGAAGACTGGTGATGATGGAAGGATGCTCGAGGAAGTTTTGAGTTTTAAGTACAGTATCTGGGCTTATATGTAGCTGTAAATGGAGGAGTGGATGTGGTGTTGATTACATAGTGAATGAAGCAAGTAAATGCCTAGCTGGGATGAAAAATGTGATTAGAAATAGCTTTCTAGAATTGAATGCTATGAGAAGGTTATATGAGGGAGTGATTATGCCTTCGGCATTGTATAGGATATGAGGTGTTTCAGACATTTGATAGGGTGCCGAGAATTGAATGGGAGATGAGTAGGCAAGACAGAGAATGGATGTTGGAAGAACCCTGTTGGATAAGTTAGACTAGAGAGTGCTAAGATGGTGTGGACATACGGAAAGAATGAATGAGAAGCCAAGCCGTGTGACATGGGGTGAAATGTAGTGACCCATTATCCTTATAGAGCTCAAATTGGAGATGTGGGGGTGAATTGACTTTTAGAGTAATGTATGTGTGCTTTGATTTGCCCACCTTCCCTACGAGGAAGATTATTACCATTGTATTTATATATGTATGCATGTAAAAAGAAAAGTGCTTGACAAATGCCTCTTTAATTGAATAACTTAATTTTATTTGTAGTTTTCGATATAAATATAATTAAAAGGCTTAGCTATTAAAATTGCTTGAAAGGCTACTGTTACATCTTCATTCAGTACTTATTTTGTTCTTTTTATCCTTATAGGTACAGTAACCATTACCCAAACAGAGCCTGTTAGCAACGAACCCAAAATCGAAAACGGGAAGTTATACTTTGACCGTAAATGGTGAGAAATTATATAGTTTGTTAAAGCATTAATTATTTTGATATAAATTTTTTTTCTTAAATATTATATCACCAAGTATGTATTATTGTTTACTGTTATATCTCAAGTACTTTGTTTTATGTCGAACTTTTTGATGTACGAAAAATAGAGCAGGACACCCTATACATTTTAATACAGATTTTATATTTTCTTTGTTACAGGTTTCATAAAGGTCAGGCAGTTACAGTGGAATGTAAAGATGGGACTCGCTTCAATGCCATTCTCACCGTAGCTGGGGCTGATATGGTAAGTTCCTCAGTGTATAGAAGTTACTGTACAGCTTTTACCGGACTTTTATTATATACGATTACTGGGGGGCATTGAAGCTCAATAGTCGAGTTTGTGGGTCTGGAAGCAACTAATCCAGGTTTAAGCCCACTGCACAGCATTAGGAAGGGCATCTAGTTTTAATCCCCAGCTCTTGTCTGTATGTGTCCATCCCCATTGACAGGAACTTATTGCAACACATTATACGCTGCATTAAGATTACAAATGGATCTAACATAAACATAAATTAATAAAATCTCTAAATTTAGCCTTCAAACAACTGCAGTACAATGATGTTACATTACAAGACGATAAATAGTACTACAATATGTTTTACTGTTTATTATTGTTTTTACCTTGTGGAAGAGAAATAATAGGCAAACAGGAAGAGAGAGTGCAAGTGGCTGCCAGTCCATCTCTCCCTTAATATTTCTCTTTCGCATAAGAACCTTCCATAAATTATTTTTCATCTGTAAAACTAATGATAGGAAAGGTGTGGGCAGGCGGGGTATGATAAAGCCATTTTGTTTTTAAAATTTTGTTACAGTTGTGGCCACCATACAGTGTTCTGCAGGATTAGGCATCGGACAGAATTGGTTTTTAAAATATGTCTGTGTATACTGGTATACAAAAATCATAATTCCCTTTTTAAGGGGGGTGGCCGAGTCAGACCAAAACACTTGAAACTTTGTGGGAGGAAAACATAGAGGAGAGAATTTAGTCCTTTTGCTCATCTTTATTAACTAACTCTTACACTATACAGGGGAATTCGGAGGAGGTATTCTTACCCCCCATGAGGAGTCTTAAAATGTATTTTCTAACGAATTACGCTGTTATTTTTTCGTCTCTTACCAGATAATGGTGCGTAAGCTACCTGACAATATTAGGCTGAAGATCACTTTGGCCCAGTTGGCTCATGGGAAGTACCTGGTACGTCGTAGAAGCACCTCCTGACTAATGGAGAGTAAGGAAAATCCTTACTCGGCCAAAAAACTCAAGATTGTTCACAATGTTAATATTATATAAGGTGTCAGTCATATTGTACTGGCAGTCACTGGAACTGAAAGAGAACTGATTTGGCATTCTTACCCAGCTAAAGAAACTCAAGATTGTTCACTATATCAGTATTGTGCAAGATGGTAATACTATATAAGATCTTAGTGTTATATAAGATGTTATTACCATATAAGATCTTAGTATTATATAAGATGTGAGTCATACTGTACTGGCAGTCATTGGAAATGAATGATACGAGAAGCAACCTGACATCCTTGCTCTACTGAAAAACTTTAAGACTGTTCGCAATGTTAATATATAAGATCATAATTTTATATAAACTGTCAGTCATATTGTACTGGCAGTCACTGGAAATATATAATAAAGCATTGACTTGGGAACATATTAAGAATGAAACTGACTGAGGGGAAAACTCACAAATTGAAACATTGCTCTCTTTGATACTAAATGAAGTTGTGCTTAAGAATATTTATAAATGTCAATACTAAATGAGAAGGATGTTTTTCTGGCAGTTGTAGAAAGTGAAAGACAGTTAATAGCAATTAATTAATTTGGTAATGAATTAATATTGATACTGTCACTGAATTAAGACTAATGCCATTGCCGAAGAACACCTTTTTGACTTCCATATAAAATATATGCATGGACAATAATGAAAAGATTGAAACTGATGGGAAAAACATAGTACATTAGTGTTGCAGGGCAACTAGATTTTATGCAAGCTCTTACCATTAGTCTTTATGACCAACATGTACAGCCGTTAAAAGCATCAAAAATAAGTTAAAATTTAGTGTCTTTACTCTGTGAGCATAGAGGTCTTACCAATTCTAGAGCAGTATGTAGATATGACACTTTGGAATATACTGCATTTTGTTTCTATAACTTCTGTGAAGGATACATAATTAAAAGATGCATACTTTCAAGGTGACTTCTGTGAAGAATTGTAAATATATAGCGATACCAGATCCATTCTTTATTTTATCACTAATAATAAAGTACGTATTGTTAGAACTGGCCACAGAAGGGAAAAGTCTCTTAAAATAGATTAGTTTTTAATTAATAGTACCTGTATATATTATTAAGTTATAAGTGTTATCAGACATTAAAAATCTTCATGTTTATTGCAGCATATTATAGAATATGTATCTTACACAGAGCAGCAGCAGGTACATTGTGTGAGAATATATATTTAAAATATGTCAGTTTATGCCAGGCATTCTCTACTGCTTATCCTTTAGAAAGTTAATGAAAAGCAAATTTTTATACTTAAGCTAAACGTTTAAGGAGAAATAATGTTAAAGAAGAGCTTTATACCCTGTAGTTATAAAATCCAAAAATTGAATATAGCTGTTTGGTAGAGCAAGAACTTCCTTCACACATATCTCATCCAAAGAACTTTTGCAGATGCAAGGAGTATGGATCTGCTCCTTAGAATGACACTGAATTGGTAGTTCTTTGTATTAAATATTAAGTGAACATAAGGACTTTGCTTTTGCTTAGAGGTTAAATTGTCATATCATAGGACCCAAGTTTGAGACCACTTAGTTCCACATTTAAGTGAAATTTTCACTGTCATGTTGAGGATGTGGAGGGAACGCTGGTGCAGTGTGTGTGTTTAGAGCACTCAACACAGGAAGTGACAAACCTGCGCTCGAGCCCACTGGCAAATTAGGAAGGGCATCCAGTCTTATATCCCCACCTCCAACCTATGTGTATCCATTCCCATATGATTGGGGATTCATAGTGGCACAAAATTGCAAACATATCGAGGATGTGGAAGAAAAATAACTTGTATAATTTTCTCCGAGGTCAAACCAGCTGTGCTGGTATAAGAGATACATCAAGTAAAATGGCAAGCCATTAAAACAACCAATTGCATCATTAGCTCAAGAGAAAGAACTGCAATGCTTTTCCTGAGCTATAGGTCTTTGTCTTGAAAGCTATATACAAATGCCATAATCCGTGTAAAAGGGGGTGACTTGGGAAAAAAATTTGACTATAGTTGACCTTTATGACATGAAGGAAACTTGAAGGAGGTATTCTTGCCCCCCCTTAGAATTTTTTATTTTGATTTGAATATCATAAAATTCCAGAGCTGTATGTATGTGTTTAAGTTATACTATGGTATAATTTCTAGGTTTAGAGAGACAATGCTTAGGAGGTTAGTTTTGCTTGAGACTCAAATAGACCTTGATCCAAATACTTCTATGAGGTCATTCGCTTTAATATATTTGATGATAAAGCTCTCTATAGGGGAGCTGCGTGTAGAAACTAACCCCACAGTGCCAGGTAAACTGGCACTGTTGATTTGTGATTGTAATTTTTTTATCCTATCAATCTTGCCTAAAGAGCTTGTTCTGCATAACTTGAAGGTCTTGAGAACTTTAAAACGTATAACAAATGCATACCCTAAAAACACGATAAAGTATTATTATTATAATTATTACTGTTATCATTATCATAAATTGACTCTGAGGTACTTATGAGTTTACGGTTAATACATTCATGGTCATGAAAATAAGTATGAAAAGTAATTTCCTATTCTAAGGGTAAGAGATAGTTATTCAAGGAAAATAATTTGTGCACAGCACATGGATAAAAAAAACTTCTTTATCCAATTAAAGCTGATGATGCCATTTTGCAAATCTTTGTATAAGGATTGTATTGGTACAAATAATATAATAGTATTGAGATTATATGGATATTATTATTTTCCTACTAAATAGCTTAAAATAAAATGGAAGAAATAATTCTGTTTTATTAACATGTATACTTTCTTAAGATTTGGGGGACCCGCAGTAGCGAAGTGATCAGAGCACTCGAATCAGGAAGTGACAGACCTGCGTTCAAGCTCACTGTGTGGCATACAAATTCTTAAATCCTCAGCTCCAACCATACAGCGTTCACCCCCATTTGAAGGGAGATTAATAGTGATGCATAAGATGGCAAACAACCAGAAATATCAGTTTTAGTTGTCTTCTATAATTCTCAAAATAATCGTGGGTGGAATTTTTCTTTTCATAATCTTAATATCCCTTCCATTCACCTTTTGCAATCGTGGGTGGAATTTGAATGTTATATCCAGAGGGAAATTGCTTTTAGTCACCTCATATGACACGGCTAACCAGAGTGGAAATCCTTCTGATTCACCCACAGGGAAAGGTAATACTCGTATTAATATAAAGGTTATATTATATTAGTGTTAGGCATTATTACATGAGTCATAAAATTTATCTACAAATACAAAACCTATATATGAGATCACAGATATATACGCACTTGCAGACAATACGACTTAGAGAGTGCCCGTGCCAGATACGTTCACAGTCAACACCTGGAAAAAATTAAAATAAATTACATCGCCTCCATAAGACCACTTTTGGCAGAATATGATGCTAATTTTATTTCTTCAACGATGCCACGTCTTATTGGCACCAATAGGGAGGCCACAACCCAAAAAAAGGATGCATAAGTTTCCTCAACCTCAGCCCAGCATCACCCTTTCTATAAGCCATATTAGACAAAAAGAGAATTTCATGAAGGATAGGTTTGCCAGACCTTTGCTTTCCTATCCCTTTTAGTACCACTGTACCATTTTATATCTTCTCTTTTTTCCTTTTCCTCACCAATTTGCTTAACCTGCTAATGCTATATGGTTTATAGTCTTTGACTTTTTCCAGCTTGGATTATAATAATTATTATTATAATAATAATAATAACAACAACAGTTAGCTCTTATAACACACTGGCAATGAGAAGGTGATAATATTTTTTTACAATACCAGGAATACCTCTTAAACACTTAAATATGTCATTTGTGGAATTCTTTTTCTTCTTTCATAAGGGGATGACACCATATTTACAGTTCAAATATAACTAGACGAATAAAAAACTTGTTACATTTAACAAATATAACAATACAAAACTACTCTTTCTATTTCACTCCACAAACAGATCAGTCTACATGAGAAGAGTGAAAAACTCAAAGAAACGAAGTTAACACTCAATAACAAATATCAAAATCTCATTCTAGCACAACATATGATATGGAAATTAAGCAAAATAAGCAAGAGGAAACGGATTAACATTAATCTTTATATTTTGTAAACTACAAATGCGATAATAATAAACAAATATACCATGACTTTGAATGACAAATGGTATTGTGCATCAAATAGCAAAATCTAATCATAGTTACCTCTCCTGTCACGTGAGCTACAGCTTGCCCCTGAGTTCTTGGTGCTGGACCTGTTTTCGTAACTAGTTGCATAATCTTCTGACGTTTCGGCAGAGGTTGTCCAGTATCTATATCGTTTAGGTCATCACCATCACCAGGCATGACTTGCAAGATAATTGGTCCATTCTTTCCCCCTGCAATAGTTTAAGAAAACTTATTGCCTACAAAAAAGCTCTAGAATTTAAGATTACTGGACCATTCTTTCCCCTGGCAATGGTACTCTGGAATAGAGTATACAGTTAATAGTGCTGTATTTGAAACTGCAGGTACCTTATTTTCAAGTAAAGTTCTAGACACATAATGACATAACTTTCCCACAGAGGATGGTTATATCTACACAGTGCAAACTATTCCCAAATGGAGAGCCTGGAAATAGCAAAGTGAACATCAGTTTTGTCCCAACAGTCATTGGTAAGCAAGATTAGTTGAGGTTGGCCAGTATCTATATCCCTAGTAATTGCTTGTAAAATAACTAAAAAAAAATTTCCCTTCAAAGAGTTATAATAGAATTTAGCAAAACTGAAAAAGGATTCAAGATTTAAAACAGACGGACCATTCTCTCCATTTGCAGAAATAAAGAAAAGCAATATTTTTTGTTCTTGTCCCACATCCCCAGAGGAATGCTCAACAAAGAGAAAGATACTGATTACAAAACCTAATCTGTTCCCATGCATAGCCTCCATTATTTATTCTACCCACAGGGGCCACTAACAGGCAGAGTCAGCCTATACAGTGAGTCTGTGGGATACCGGGAATGAAAAAAGGGATATAGGAAAACTGATGAAACAAACAGCATAGAGGGAAACAGAAGGAAAACTGGAAAGAGATATAAAAATAGTATTGTTAAAAAAGTAAAACAATGAAAATTATTGCATTTCCCTAATGATGTAAATGTATTTAACTTAAAAATTCCCTCATCTTCAAAAGTTAAGTAGCCGTTCTGTAGTGCAGTGAGTAACATTATCAAAGACTGTATTTTGTGATCGATGTGAGTTACACTCCCATATCATATTTACAAGAAATATTTTCTAGTGTCCAAGAATACTTCCTTTGCATTTCCCTGCATGTAATAAAATTCCATTGTCTATTCCTCTCACAAAGAGCCAAAGTTTCTGCTTTGACGAAGTCACTACCTTATAACGGGGATTATAACTTTTCTATATAGATAATAGATAAACACTTAAAACATCAATGTAGAGCTTACCAACATAAATATTCACAAGATCACACACACATTAGAACAAACCTGTAAGAGCTGCATACTGTTCTGGAGTGAGAGTTATGACCCGAGTGATATGTTCGCTTTCATCTTCCACCACTGCTTCTTCTGTTCTTTCTGAAGATGTCAACAATGCTGGTAAACAAGTACCATTTGATGATGAAACTACCTGAGACTGAGACACTGTAACCCCACTGTTTGGAATACTGCTGTTGCTAGGATCATCTTCCTCCACAGTGTCTTGAGGCAGTGGGCTTGTGGGTAACCATAGGGGTTCCTGAAAAAAATATTTCAAACTAATTAGGAAGATCCTCGCCCACTTCCCCTGTGGATGTGCCAAACAGGGTGATGGGAGTAACTGTGGCAGCAATTTATCCCCTCAGTGCTATGACTGAAGTATATTAGTTTCTGGTGTATATATGCTTTGACTCGACCACCCCATGAGCAGCCATTGAGTAATATATAAATACAATAATCAGGATGCATGATTTAATACATACATATCCCTGATGATGGGGGATAAAGAATTCTGCCCTTGTAAGTAATGCCTGTCATAAGAGGCAACTGAGGGTGATATCCCAGGTGATCGCAGAGATAGAATTCCATCCTTGTATGTCTTGCATGTCGTGAGAACAGACTTAAATGGATGGGAAGCATAAGGCTGGTAATCCTTCCCTCCCTAACATAAAATTTTTCTTCTTGCTTAAAAGCAACATGTAGAAGTGAGAAGGGGCACAGTGTTCTTGTGCCTTGGTACTTCAAGATTTCTGCTGTAGCTATGGCAACATTATTGGCTCATCTATTGTGTCTCATTTAGAAGTTAAAAATAATTAGTTAATGCACATATCATCACTCAGTACCTGTTTTATGAGTTTCAGAGCCTGTCTGCCAGCTTCAGTTAACTGTAGCGTGTGTCCATGCGCAACCGCTGAGGTCACCAATGCAGAATTATCGTCAATAGGCATCAGAGCAGCTTGTGCTTTCAATAGCTCTAAAGCTGCCACACTAGACATATCTTTTAAAATAAAAGAGCAATTCTGTATTGAAATTCCTGTAATGTAAATGAAATTAGATACATAAATGAAATGAAAATTTTAGTCTATGAGAAGCAAGTCAGGGATCAGCAGCCCCTGGAACACTTGAAAATAGGCATAAATACATTGCAACAGAATGCTCAAATATTCTATTGGTAATAAAATTATAAAAATTTCTATATGACTGTGGGCTGCTGCAAACACATCAGAAACGGAAGGAGAGTTAGAAATATGTCCTCCATAAGGTATATATAACAACCATAATAAAAAAAAGAGGTTGTTCGGCAAGGCAGCTTAGGAAACAACTCCAACAACAGCTGTACAAAAAAAAAACTTAATATATACTTGCCTATACAACTCTCTCCTCCTCTAGAAGTTACTTCAGCTAATTCTGCTAAGGTTGCCAACACAGAGGTGTTCTGATCTAAAGGAGAAAATAATTATTACTTAGTTATGAAGTAAATGTTTCTAATTCTTTATTTCATCTTGGCTCCATTACCTGCTGAATCCAGCAGGCTTACCCCAATTGAAAAAAGGTGGGGATGGCAGAGCTTCATCACACCCCGCCCAGATTCACCTAGTTTACCAATGGGATTGGCAGAACTTCGTTCCACTATCCCTATTAGTATTACCACATGCAGGGAATATGGGTGCAGTCTTCTTTCACTCTTACCACCATTGCAAATAAAAATACCAATATCACATTGATCTGGTACTTATTATTATACAGAAGTGTCACAGTCCCAACCTCAATATTTTTTTCCTTTTCATTATCTTCCTTTACAATCCAAACTGTAGAATGCTGCATGCTACTCTTAAAAGACCCACGTTAAAAAATCTTCACTTAATAGATTCTTAAGTCAAAATAAGATTAAATTGTAAATAGAAGGTAGTCCTTTACAAGTAAATTCGAATACGCTAAAATGAATATCCGCAGCAAAAGAAATCAAAATCTGAAGATAGTTTACTGACATGTACTGTATATATAATGTCAGAAATATTTGCACTTCAATTAATATTATCATACTGTATTACCAAAGCTGATTTAGTAAAAGAAAGTATTGAGTATTCAGTAATTTTTAACTTTATTAAGCATTATACTACATCCCATCCAAGCTTGTAGGGTGACCAGAAATTTAATTTTGCAGAGAATATCAATTCTATTGCTATCCCTCCAATTCCAGTAAACCGTCTTCTATGGGTTTTATAAAGAAAAGTAGCCTCAGGGTGCTCTAGGGTTATAATTGCAAGGCTAGTCATGTACCCTTCCTTAACATTTTACAGGGTTACTTAGCTTTACATGGGGTTCTGGGGATTACTTATCCGTACAAGATCCTCTTTTATGACACCACATTGGGTATACAAGGGTGGTAAACTTTGTCCATCCACAAAGGATATTCTTTTTAGTTAACTTTAATGATATGCAGAGTATTTTATTTATAAAAAATATAGTGGGCCTGTTGCTTGCACTAGGAGCAGCTGTAAATAGTGTGGTTTTGAACACATGTGGTAGGAAAATATAAAAAAAAAAAAATTTTTTTTTTGCCTAAAATATATATTACAACTACTGCATAGTCTATACTATAATCTTAATTGGTTAAGGTAAATTTTTAGCAGAGAACAGTAACTTAGGCACGATTTAATGCATATGGGAGTTTGGAAATGGGTTATATGCTAATTACACAGACACTTTTACACATGGGTCCTCAACATAGGCAGTATCTCAATGACAAAAGACCTCTTAAGATGCAGGATCAATGTATCAGGAAATGCGGCAGACAAAAATTCATGTTTGCAATTTCTATGTTTACAAAGTATATTTTGGATTTCATTTAAGTACTAAATAATTCTACCACAGCAAGCATGCAGTGAATGACCTACCATCTGCATCATCATCAGTAATAATGGAATGTTGAATATCACTGTCAAATGTTGAGATGCTCTCCGGATCCTCCTCTTCTTCTTCCTCATCTTCGTGATGCTTAACAGTGATCTACAAGCCGAGAAATATACAAATACAGTATGTATATATATATATATATATATATATATATATATATATATATATATATATATATATATATATATATATATATATATATATATATATATATATATATATATATATATATATATATATATATATATATATATATATATATATATATATATATATATATATATTTTATATATACATACATATACCTTGGCTGTTTCCCCCTTTAATTGGGGGGTAGCCGACATCAAAAAAGGAAAACAGTTTGGAGAGAAGTTATTCTCCCCTCTACTCCCCTTCTTGACGTCTCACAGGAGGTTGGTACAAGGGGGGGGATTCCTAGTCCCCCCGCCCCGTCCACTTTTAGTCGCCTTTTACGACACGCAGGGAATACGGTGAGGCTATTCTTTGATATTGTGCCCGCCCCACAGGGCACAAACTTGCATGAGTAACTCTACTAAAATGTGTCTCAGTCAGGAGCAGCAAATATATGTCCAGCCTATGCCAAAGAAGGCTGACTAAAAACTCTCTTCAGATAAATACGAAAAAACTTTGAAAACTAGAAATCGTTGTTTCGTTCACACTTAATTATATATATTATATAGATATATATATATATATTATATACATATATTTTATATATATATATATATATATATATATATATATATATATATATATATATATATATATATATATATATATATATATATATATATATATATATAATTTTTTTTTTTCTCTCTCTCTCCTCCAACCAAGGCTATATTAATCCTTGATAAAACATAAAGTAATACTCCGTATATTAGTAACATCAATACAGATTAAACCTACACTGCAAAAACTAGAGCTCACCTCTTCTTGTGTGAAATCTCTCACTTCTTCAGTGGTTACCTCCTCAGTTTTGCATACAACAGGATCGCTGATCATATTAATGGATATAGAGTCAACGGCTTCAGCATCTCTTTCTTCAACACTTAGTCCATTCTGAAAGGAAAATATATTGCAAGTTAAACAAATTATTTCTAGCGTTGGAGAAGAATTCTGCCCTCACTCCTCTGTGTCAGAGGATACGGGGGAGAAGAATTCTTCCCTCTCTTACAGGAGGTGGAGAAGAAATATTCTCACCTCTGTGTTTGCACTGCAAGTTAAACGAATTATTCCTGGTGGTAGAGGAGAATACCTCTGCTCTCTGCATCAAAGAAATGTGGAAAAAGAATTCTGCCCTCTGTGTCATGGGAGGTGATTAATTAACAGGGTTCTCCCTAGTGACTGTGGGAAAAGAATTCCATACTCATATCCCATGAATGTCATAGGGTGGCCACCATAGGTGGGTTGGTAATGCATGTAACTGTTTCGTCATGTTGTTGGTTCAAGACTCACCATGGTCTGTTAGATATGGCATTTACTCAGGGTAATGGCCAAACTTGCCAAAACCAAAGTTCTAGGAAAAAAGTACCATCCTAACCATTACTAGTAAAGGGAGTCTGTGACGTAAAACTGGATCATTCAATGAATGTCATAGGAACTGACCAGAGGGGAAAAGGTACTTGGAGGGCTGACAATTCTTTCCTTCCTAATTTTCATAATTTTTTCTGTCAAAAAAGAACTAGAAGAGGAGCTGAGGATAGGCAAGATTCATTGAAACCCTTTGGGCTCAGCTGTTTTGCTACAACTGTCATCACTCTGTTGGTTCAGTGGGATATGACCTATATTTTGAAACAAAACTCAAATAACCACTAAATAATTAATTCAACAAGGCATTCAGCTATTTTATTGTCATTAATGAGGAAAAGTGATGAAATTCTGATATACGTTATTGATAATACCTTCTAAATGACATAAGAAAGATAATTTGGTTATTTCAGTTTTCCACTCTGAAAATCAGCTCGTATAAAGTACTTCTATGACTGTTAATAAGGGGTCAGAGAAGTGTATATCAAAGCAACCTCATGGAAAGCTTCCAGCAGGCCGAATCTAACCCTATATATATATATATATATTATGAGATAAGTATAATGTTATAATCATATTACCAAAACTCTAACGATGACAAGCAATATATCTGTGTGTTATAATGTTACTGCATGAGTCCATCACTATGTAATAAACTACTAAGTTAGAATAAGCTATTTGCCAAGGAGTCAGCGCAAAAAAACATTTTTAAGTCATGTACGTTAGTGCTATGATATGAATCTAGCAATAAATATTACTAGTATGTTAAGTGAATTGTCAATGGAAAAAGTTTCACTTACTTGGTCTGCAGCACTGCAGCCTTGAAGTGTTAACATTTGCTTATCATACTGATAACTTCAACAAATTTTATAAATGACAACACAGTGTCACTCTCTGACAAACCTTACAAGATATATCTATAGTGTTTCTACATTTCATGTGTCACTACTAGTCCCCATTAGGGGGTGGATATAGACAGATTGACGCTGGAGGATAAATGATGGATACCCTTTCTATCGCCTTACCGTGGCTCCAACACGGGTCCGTCACCTCCCGAGTTAAGCATTTTACCGCTATGCTGCAGCAGTCAACTCAAACCATACAACGTACAATAAACATGTTAAATACAGTCTCGTTGATATTTTTTACAAGATATTCAACACATGCATAATTTCAGTCTCTGACATATCTTACACCGTACAAAAACAAATTCAGTTTCAGTCACTGATATACCTTCAAGACAGTATACATTAAGTATCAGCTAACCTTAACAATATACATACCAGGAGAGATACTATTTGTTTGTGACCATTTTCCTCAGCTAGATGGATGGGAGTTTTATGGAACCTGGGATAAAAAACAATAACAATAATAAGAACCTATAATAAAATTCAAATACAGTATATTAAAATGTATTATATTATAATAAAAGATGTGAGGGATGGAATGAGTGCTTCTTCTTCTAGGGAATAGGTGTGAGCTTAATTCAGCCATACCTTTTATATAGCAAGAGATTAAACTTAAGGGTTTCAAAATATATTTTGTGGAAAAAGTTACATTGATGATCAATATCACCAATAGTGTGAGACTCTCTCATATTTGTATTAAAGCACAAAATATTCTATATAAGTGCCATGTTCATGTAGTAATATAATCATATCTGTAAAGGATACTCAGTACCCCAGAAAGTAACTGAATATATGTATAAATACTATGCACTTTCGAATCATGAAGAGTAATCCCAGGGTGCTTTAGGATTATTCATATTTACAAGGCAATACACCTAACCTAATCTAACGTAACCAAACTTCATGTAACCAAACTTAAACTAACTTAACAATCTACAGGGTTATTTAAGTTTACATGGGGTTCTGGGGGTTACTCATTTTAACAATTTCAACACTTCTAAGAGTCAAGGTTTCCTTTTCAAAGGTGTTACAATAGTACTATAAAGTATTTGAGAATGATAGCAGTGGCCCTTGTTGCTAAGGATGTCCAAATATAGTAAACTATTCTCGGGATATATGGCATCCTTCAACATCTGCAAAGTTACTGTTACATTTTTTTTTAAATCAGGCAATATTATATCACATAATGAGCATCAACATAAATTTCTATGGGTAATATACAGCAAAATCAGCTTAAACCTATATATATTTTTATATCTGCATATATATTTCACATCTGAATACTAAAAAGGATACTGAGCCACAACAAAATCTACTGTCAAAAGAGTAATAATAACTGAAGACTCACTCCTTACTTGTTAGGCAAATCTTTTTTGGCACAATGCTTCAGCAATATACGAACGATAAGTGTATGCCCTCTGTCACAAGCCCAGTGCAGTGGAGACATTCTTAACTGGATGCAAAAAAAAAAAAAAAGATTAATAGATACGAAAAGAAAATTCACAGAAGTACAGTAAATCTTCGGAAAAATAAAAGCATATCTGAGTAGTGCTGATAGGGGAGTCACAACTGTAACAAACAATGATAAGTAGCCACCCATTATCTATTCTAATTGTTTTATGGCAAGATAAAAATTCTATGACCTATCCACCTTAGCTACCTCCTATGACATATGAGAACCTTGAGAATGAAATATATTCTATTACGTGGTGGGCATAGCTCAGTGTTTCAGTGTGCGAGTTGGGAAGCAATTGACATGGGTTTGAGCCTACAGTGGGGAATTAGGAAGGGCATCAAGCAGTATTTCTCGGCTCCAACATGCTGTGTCCACCTCCATTCAAATGGAGACAAATTTCTACAAACAATATGGTGCTTTAATATTTTGTTTACCTGTTATTCCTAACATTTTGATAAAAATAATAAATATATAAATATATATGGTCAATCTTGACAAGACACGAACCAAAAGTTGTATAACTGCAGAGTACTCGAGTATTTAATAAACATGTGGCCTATAATGTATGTTTTAACATCCATAAACCGAAAAATGCTGCTCTGGCCTTGTTTACTTCAATTCATTTTTCTGATTTATTAACTAGCCCAGAAAAGGCTGATAATACTGAAGTGAAGAGGCTTCATTGTATCTGATACAATTGAGGACACCTTACTAGCTTCGTTGGGATATGGCATCATAAAAAAACAAACACACAGCCAAATGAACAAATATACAAACCATATCACAGGCATTTATATCAGCTCCAGCCATGACTAGAAGTGATGCAATCTGAGTGTGTCCTTCCATAGCTGCCAAATGTAAAGCTGTTTTCTCTACCTGAAATAAACATAAATATATTAAGCACACTTTGATGCTGAATTTCTATAATTACAGTGGAATAATGCCAGTACTCTAATAGTTGAGTTGTACTATTTTACACAGCCTTATTTATTTTTAACATCTCTTTTTTTCTTTACTCCGCCAAGTTGCTTCCCTTGCTGTAGCCATCTGGATTATAGTCTTTGATTTTTTCCAGTAGGGCTGCTTGGCTTATCATATTACTAATAATAATAATAATAATAATAATAATAATAATAATAATAATAATAAAAATAACAATAGTAATAATAATAATAATAATAATAATAATAATAATAATAATAGAAATAACAATAATAATAATAATAATTATAATAATAATAATAATAGAAATAACAATAATAATAATAATAATTAGTGATATTGCTATACAGTAATGTAAATATTTGATACTAACATTGCAGAAGTGGAAAATGGCAATAAATTAAAAATCACTTAAATATCGTGTTTATTAAAGATGGAAGGGAAGAAATATTATCCCCCAATGTCTCTGTGACTAAAAATTGCTGGACTGGCAAATGGAATTCTATTCTCTCATTCATTACATCTTATAAGAATCAACTAAAACTAATAGAAAAATGTGCCGCAGGAAGCAGTTTAAAGGGGTATTGCGGTCAATGAGGAGAAAGACTAACACAATTGTATCTTTTCAGTGTTGTAGAAAATTACTAATACTGTAGTAATATCCCTGGTCAAGGAGTAGAGAGACTACCACACTTAATCTCTTTAGCACTGTAGAAAATAACTACAACTAATACAGTATTTCTGGTCAAAGGATTAGAAACAAGTTCAATATCAAAATCCCATTGTCTTAGGATGTGACTACAAGGAATATCCCAAATAAGCACCACTTTATGCGTCACAATAAGTCCCCATTCGGATGGGGGTAAACATAGATGCCCTTTCATACCCAAGTTATTTGCCTCCTGGCTTACACACTCTTCACTGAACTACCACAGCCCCCAAAAGGAACATCCCAAGCGGAAGTAAAAAGAATTCGGTACTTGAATTCCCTAAGAAATTAAATTTGTTATTCCGTATGCATCGCAAGAAGGTACAAAAATAAACAGTTCTGGTGACGTGGAAGAAGGAATACCACAATTGTATTTACTGTGTTGTAGGTAGTGACTAATGGAATACATGGGGTCCTAGGTTCACACTGTCCTCGAGTTATGATGTTTCATGGTTACAACGCATCTCCCATAAATTATTTAGTTTCTTTTATGTTAATTTTTGGCCTGTATTATATCTCCCTACCATAAAGCAGATTCTTCTGATAGCAATGTTTTGAAGAAAAGGAAAGCTATCACCATGGTAGTGAAATGCATGGAAAAAGGAGAAACTTTACTACTTGCATTAGCATAGGTGTGTCCTGACTTACACTGGAATTTGGGTTAAATCACATTTCAGGAATGGAACTCTGACATAAGTCGAGGACCCCCGGTATCTCTACTGATGAAAGATAAGAAAACGTATATATTCTCTCCATGCTATACGAAGCTACTAAAAAACTATCAATGATAATAGAAGAGAAAGATTTTTACCCTCACAATCCCTACATCTTATATAAACTGGCTGAAGGGATAAGGATTGGAAATTGGCACACTCCTTGTCTAAAGGTGGCAAGGTCAAAGCATACATATCCACTAAAAGCTAAATATCTCTATCACTCTTCTTAGCTCCTTGGGAATAATAAGCAAACGAAATATTAAGAAAAAGTAGATGTTTAGTACCTTATTACGAGCATCCTTGTTCATACCAGCACATAATAGCCGTTCACAAGTTTCATAGTGCCCATTCTGGGAAGCAAAATGGAGTGGGGTCATACCAATAGGCTGAAAAAAAATGTTTTAAATTCAATACAATCAAAAATTCCATAAATTCCATAAATTATTAGGTTAGGTTAGGGTAGGTGACTTGCCTTGTAAATATGAATAACCCTAAAGCACCATGGAGTCACAAGTACTACTGAACATTTCAAATTATTTTCATTCCCTTACATACAGGATTGCATAATGATATGGAAATTTTCAAATATGGGAGATGGTAATGACAACAGCTCATCCAGAATCTATATTCACTACAATCCACGCAAGTCATGCCAACAGAGGATTAAATCAATAATAATGATTTTGTCTTCTTTTATAAAACGAAACACTGAATCCAGTAGGAGGGCAACTAAAGTAACAAAAGAACCATTTTTATACGTTATTCTGTGGCAAGAAAAACAACTTGAGGAGGCAAGACCTGTTGCTTGAGTCACTTCCTGTGGGACACTGGTTGACACAGGCTTTATGAAGGTGATTATAAAAGCATATTCACTTTACTTTCGTTTTTGTTAATGTATCAGATCATAAACAGATGACGGATGTTATCATTCAGGCAATCAAGTTTTAATACCTCTTTCTGTCTCTTAATATCTTAATCCATAAAAGAATCACTTCTAATCATCGAATCCCAGGGACGGGATAAAAAAAAAAAATAACAAAGTTGGGAACATAGGTCTCTTACATTTTTTGTAGGTTGATAATGACTGGAAGGATCATGGAAAGATATAAAATTTTCCTTCCTTCTTTCTGATCATTAACCTGAACTCAGTCATGGTTATACAAAATATTTATAATGAACAATTCAAAACCGATGCCACTGCAAACTTCCAAAATCAGGCCTAAGGTTTCCCTTGTTTACCCAGATCCCTTCTTAATACGTTCACTCTTTCTCATATAGTTTCTAATTCTTTTCATATGCCTACATCTACACCAAATATGCTGGTGTTTTTGTTACACATCTCTTGATATCCCTTGATATCCGACAAGTCGCAGCACTCCCCATCCATTATTCTCTTTACGTTTTCTAAATACTGGGACCGATGAGGGCAATATTCTTTGCCCGTCCTCATGTCATACCCATAAGAAAAATAAAAATCTTATGTTCTTATGTAACAAAATATTCTAATAATTAGAGAATACTTACCCCATCTGAGATAAAAGGTGCCCCACGGGCCATCAACTCCCTGACCAGATTAACATTTCCCTCTTTGGCAGCAGCTACTAACTTCTTCCCTAATTCCGTAATTGGTGTTCCATGAGAGGTGTTCCGCAAAGTTGTTTTTGGATGTACTTTTACATTTGAAATGGAACCATTAGAAGTGTTAGCTGAGCCTCCAGTAGCTTTAGAAGAAAACACAGTTAGCACATACAAGTAAAATAAGTTTGTTATAACTAGTTATGCAATAATTGTATATTGTAGTCATATAATAGCTCACACTTTAGCTACTGAAGTTTGAGAAAAAAAGAAAATGTATGGAAAACAATTTTTTTATATACAGTATTGTGAAACATAGGTTGCTATTAACTCATATATAAATACAGACACTCCCCAATTTAAGAACGAGTTATGTTCCAGAAGTCTGTTGGTAAGCAGAATTGTTCGAAAGTTGTGTTTATAGGTAAAAAAAAGTACTGTACAGTACATACATATGCGGTACTGTAAAGTACAAAGGCTAAAGAATCTTAGCTACTATATAAAACATAAATTATACAGTATTAATGAATATTAGTACAGTAATAAACACGATCTATTCATTATAACATAAAAAAAAATTGGTGTGATACAATACCTGAAACATGTGTAACTGGTCGAAGACTCCCTTGAGCTAATGTGAGTTGAGGTGCGCCACCTTGGCCAGGTGATGCAGAGGTCCCTTCTACTTCTCCAGATAAATCAAGACTCCCAGCACTGCTCAGTGTCCAACAGGCAGGGGACAGTGCTTTAGCAACAGTGTCTAAGCCATTCTTATACAGTAACTAAAAAAGAAATTAATACGTAGTTCTGCATCGAGAAGATTGTAAATACTGTACCTATTGCATAAAAGTTTGTGTTATGTTTATATGTCACTATTAATCCCCATTTTGAAGAAGGACAAATACAGAATATGACAGGGGAATTAAGGCTGAATGCCCTTCCTAACACCCGACAGTGGGCTCAAATGCGAGTCTATCAACTCTCAAGAATTCTAACAACTCTGTTATTGAGGTCTGAAACTACAGCATACAAGTGATAGCAAACAAACAAACATTTATTTCCAATCTGACAATAGCCATTCTTTTAAAAGACTAAGAGTCCACTTATAAGTAGACACGTAATTGAACTAATAAGTAAGAGGGTAATAAATACACTTACATAAAACAGAAATATAGCTTTTCTAGAAAACTATGATTACCTTGAGTTAACAGATGTGTATAAAAATTATAAAAACAATAACCATTATAAAATGTTAATAATACAGTAGTAATAAATACTCAATATAGGATCGTTATTACTGGCAGTATCACCATATTTGTACTCCTTACAATGATAATAATTAGTTCTTAACTTAAAGATCAATGAAGGCGATATCAATTTTCATACAGAATGATTAGTGTTAAGGAAACTTGCATTTAATCATTAAATTTGATTAATGCGTGAGAGGTAACTATTTGTCCAAAAGAAAACTATATAGTTTGCCTTTGAAGGCTGAGAAGGAGGATGAATTTTTAAGGTGTTCTGGAATATTCTTCCAGAGTGTTGGCCCACTAATAGCAATCATCTTTGAACCTGCATCTTAACGCAATTTAGACCAAGAACAAGATATAAAATGGATATTAATAATGTCTTATATAGAGAAATATCTTAAAACACTTTGCTCTTATCAAACTCAAGAAGCCATATTATTATGAAAAGTAGCCTAATGCAAACCAATAATAATTATTACTAAACTACCTGACACTTTGATTACTAGCTGTAAGAGCTTGTAGACCATAGTAGGACTGCATCTCTAATATTATTTTAAGATGCAAATGATTTTAGAATTTCTTGCACAGTGTTTGACAAGTAACTTAATAAGCAGCTTCAAATAGGTTGTCTCTGAGGGCAACAATATTTCTATACTATTACAGGTTACAGGAGTTTTATTACAGGCTTTAAAGGCAATAACAGCTTCTTAGTAGGTGATTTGGTACTGAATAATATGCAATTTTAATCTTGGTAATCTAAAAATGTTTAATGAATGATGGTGTTTATAATAGTTTTTTCATCAAAGATGGAATGTGGAATGCTAGTACTGCATAATGTTAATTGATGAGGGCCCAAGGTAGGTCAGCGGTAGCGCGCAAGTCGGAAGGCAACTGACGTGGGTTTGTGCTCATCATGGAACAATATGATGGGCATCAAGCCTTATTCACTCAGCTCAAACCTATCTCTGTCCACTCCCATGCAGTGAGTTTAATTGTGACACGTGAAATGGTGATCAATATAATTCTAACTGATAATCCAAATATGCATATACAGTATATATATATATATATATATATACATATATATATATATATATATATATATATATATATATATATATATATATATATATATATATATATATATATATATATATATAATATATATATTATATATATATATATTGATTCGCTTAATAAATTCCTCCATAACTCATTCATAAAACATCTAATGAGATTTAAGCCCGATTAGTCAAAAAATTACTATACTCTGAAATACAAATGATATGAAAAGGTGCATAAAACGAATCTTAACCAATAATAATTTATAACTCTAACCAATCCTAATCTGGATATACTGCAAATCAATCTACATACAAGGGACAAGCCCCTTATATGGGGGGTGGCCGCGTCAAAGAATATTTTGGACATATTACAGAAGAAAAATAGTGTTCCCTATTCCTAAAGGAGGCAAAGGATGTCGAGCTGCTCACTGGGACAGAACCCACCCAATTCCAATACTGGGAATATTATCCTAAACTGAAGATGTAACTTTAATGAGTATTGGCTGTAAAATTGTAAATTAAAATACGAGGTAAACAGAGGTGAAGCAAGAACAATTTCAAATTCTAAAACAAAACAAAAAACTGCTTCTACTTCATATAAAACACATTGAAAAGACTATGAACTTCTCAAAATAAAATCCATAAGACGTGGCATAATTCTGTTATTATCATAATCTCGAAAATCGTCAATGCCGGAAAATTAAGTCGCTGTCAATCAGCTGATTCATCCCGAGAAAATGTAAACAGGAAGCTGACATTCCGCCATCTTTGGGCGGAAATGCAGGAGCCACGTGCATTTCCGCTCGCGTATTTACGAGATTTAACACTAGTTTAAAACAACTTACAACAATTTGGGACTTGTTTTTATCCATTTTTTATAAGATGGAGCATTATTGGATGGCGAATGATATAACACGACTCGATTTCAGGCCATGAAATGACTTTGGGTGAATCAGCTAGTAAACTGTCATGGCTGAAGTCCCACTATTGCCAGAGAAAAAAATACAATAACAAAACAAATTTCCAGGCAACTATTGATATAATTTGAAACATTTGGATTATTATTAGTATCCTGCTTATCAAAATACCTATAAATAGACTGTAGCATGATATTGCATGTCACGATAAAATAATATTATAATTCTTGTATCTGCTTGTAATAAGAAAAAAAATTCTGTAAAGGTAATAGTAATAGTACTAAGTATATATCAGATTACTTATGTTTGTGTTTTCAAAATATTTTATACACAATTATATATACTTGAAGAAATAACAGTAATAATATCAAATTAAAGAGAGAGATATGTTCATTTCAGTATTACCAACTCATGGTATTACGAGAGAGAGAGAGAGAGAGAGAGAGAGAGAGAGAGAGAGAGAGAGAGAGAGAGAGAGAGAGATTGCTTTAGAATTGCATATATATATATATATATATATATATATATATATATATATATATATATATATATATATATATATATATATATATATATATATATATATATATTATATTATATTCGTGGAATTTTATTAAAACATTGCTATTAGTATTATATAATTACATATAGGATTTTGCATACAGGATATAACTATGGCTTGACAAAGCAAATATATGGAAGGAAATTAATTTTAGTATAAATGAGAGTTAATAGATTTAAATTCAAATTCAAAAAATGTATTGACTTAATAGGCAATTACATCAAATGGAGCTTGTTAGCAAGCTAACAAGCCCACCCCACAAATACAAGAGAGAGAAAAAACAAATAAAATAAATATTTGTCCTTCGAAGCAAGCAATAATGTCTGAAAATTACAATAATATTAACAATCCTAATATTGATACACAATATGACAATTGGTCATTTCAAAACAGTGAACTATACCTATAGCAAATATACTGAGAAAATAGATGAACTCTAATGTCAAACTTAGAAAAAAAAAGTTCATATCGTTCATTCAGCACAAGAAAAATCATGTACTGACCACGTGGACAATTATAACTCTAAACGCAAAGTGCATTCAAGATCTTAGAAAAGATGTGTGTTAGTGAATCAGTAAGCAAGGAGACGAAGAGTTACGAGCATAGGACTAATCCTGACACCACAACTAATTGCAAACAATGACAAAGAATTCTTTGTGAGAAAAGGATAAAACCCAAGAACCTTTGGGTTCAGACTTTGTATTCTTCATTTAAATGCATAAAGTGAGAGAACCATGATTATAGGGCTCAACAAATTTATTACATTACATTATATATTGCATTAGCAATAATAAGCAGACAGTCAGACAGAAAAGAGAACTGTCTACAGCACAAAGCAACTTGCAAAAATAGAATGTGGTGATGATGACTTTGAGAGATATGTACAGCTAATTAGAAGAAAAAAAAAGATATATGGGAAGGAGCTATATATAGAGACTGCAAGAAAAAGAAGAAGAAGAAGAAACCATGCAAAGGTAGCAACAGAAAAGACAAGGAATGTGGGGAAGTTATACATATACATACAGAGATATATGGAAAAGAGTGAAAATAAGAGAGAAAGAAAGAAACCAACAAACTAGCGACAGGAATTATGCAGAGAAACAGAGGAACGGTAATAAAAACAAAATGATGAGAGAGAGAGAGAGAGAGAGAGAGAGAGAGAGAGAGAGAGAGAGAGAGAGAGAGAGAGAGAGAGAGAGAGGAGCTCTCCAGCCATTAAGTAGTAATTAGGTCATAATCTATATTTGGCATAAATGGCGAGGCTGCGCGAGAAATGAGCATTAGTGAGAAACTGGCTGGAAGAGTGATTTCGCTTGGAAAAAAAGAAGAAGAAGAAAATAAACCTTTTGATCAGCTATGTCAGAAGGAATGCACTCCCCCAAACCTTCATCTCAACTGCCAAATGAACTGCACAGATTAAGGAAACAATTTTACGAATAAGTAGAAGAGACATAAAGCTGTTTTAACAAAATGACGTCGAGACTGCAAGATGTCAAATGATTTTTTTACACCCATTCTGCATCCTCATATTGGCTCTTCATTGTTTTTTAATATCATTCCTTTCCTATTCATAATCACCAAATTTAGTGTTTTGGAAGGTCTTTCGCTTCTTAAAACACAGATTCTTCGAATGGGCTCAAAATATAGGCAAAATTTATGAGAATTCAGTTATATAGCTAGACAGGAGGAAATGGGTTTGCGAAATCTAGTTATTTCATATTTCCGATTTATTGATTAGATCCTACTAAAGATAATATAATGAAGATTTGAAACCAATAATAATAATAATAATAATAATAATAATAATAATAATAATAATAATAATAATAACAATAATAATAATAATAATAAAAGTTTTGTCTTCTTATAGTTACTTTTGTGATTTACTTATTTATGCGATTACATTTCATTATTATTATTATTATTATTATTATTATTATTATTATTATTGCAAAAGACTGCAAGGAATATTGGGCACTTGAGAAGATGTCCACTTTGTTTTAATTTCAAAAAACTTCACCAAAAATAATTCGAAATAGACGGATATACTACTACTACTACTACTACTACTACTACTACTACTACTACTACTACTACTACTACTACTACTACTACTACTACTACTAGTAGTAGTAGTAGTAGTAGTAGTAGTAGTAGTAGTAGTAGTAGTAGTAGTAGTAGTAGTAGTAGTAGTAGTAGTAGTAGTAGTAGTAGTAGTAGTAGTAGTAGCATGAACTACTACTACTACTACTACTACTACTACTAGTAGTAGTAGTAGTAGCATGAACTCCTACAGCTTGAAACGCTGTTGAGAAAACCAAAAAGGCAAAAGTAATCCTTTATTTACATAACACTGACTTACTCTTTATTTATGGGCAGAGCCGCAGGACATGAATGTACTGTAAATCATGGTGAATTTACTTCTACTATTGGCCTAATTTCAATACTGACATAGGATACTCGTTGCAATTCCCCTCGTAAAGAGAGTGGCCGAGTCAAAGCACATATTCACAAGTCAAATCACGCCGAGTATGATGTTATAAGTAATTCTATACAGGTATAGTAAGCTACTTTCTCTCTCTCTCTCTCTCTCTCTCTCTCTCTCTCTCTCTCTCTCTCTCTCTCTCTCTCTCTCTCTCTCTCTCTCTCTCTCTCTCTCTCTCTCTTCAAATTGCAACTCATAGCAATAAAATACATGTGTAATGATTATGAAAGACAAGTTCAACAATAACAGCAACAATAATAATAATAATAATAATAATAATAATAATAATAATAATAATAATATATAATAATAATAACAACAACAACAACAACAACAACAACAATAATAATCATAATAATCATAATAATAATAATAATAATAATAATAATAATAATAATAATAATAATAATAATAGTAGTAGTAGTAGTAGTAGTAGTAGTAGTAGTAGTAGTAGTAGTAGTAGTAGTGGTAGTAGTGAAGAATGGTTTCCGTATATGCACTCCCTACATACACAGTCTCTCTCTCTCTCTCTCTCTCTCTCTCTCTCTCTCTCTCTCTCTCTCTCTCTCTCTCTCTCTCTCTCTCTCTCTCTCTCGTTTAGGCAAGCAGCTGTGAAGAAAAAAGTCAGCCCTCCGTGAGTTCTGTTTTCTACCTCGTTTTCATCTGCTCAGATATCTCTCTCTCTCTCTCTCTCTCTCTCTCTCTCTCTCTCTCTCTCTCTCTCTCTCTCTCTATCTATCTATCTATCTATCTATCTATCTATCTATCTATTTAGCTCGCTAGCTAGCTAGCTATTTATCTATATACCTTTCTATCAATCTATCTTTTTATCTATCTAACTCTCTCTCTTATTTTATAAACACACAAATCTTTCTTTACCCATTGCCCATATTATTATTATTATTATTATTATTATTATCATTATTATTATTATCGTTCATGTTAGTTTATCATCATTATCAATATTAGCAAAGCATCTTTATCATAATCTAATCCACAGGGGAACGCCAGATGCTGCTGGCATATAAGGGGACCGCCGCAGTGGCAGAGCTTTCGATTTCGGGAGTTGACGGACCCATGTTCGAGCCCGCGGTGGGGCGTTTGGATGGGCATCCATCCAATGGTGGCTAACTGTGAAGCGCAATATACTTTAGCGAACCACTCAGTAAGTATTGATATTTATTTACTTTTCATTATTTATTTATTTATTTATTTATTTATTTGCTTGTTTAAATAATTAATTGTCACTTTATCTATCTATTTATAAATTTATTGTCTAATTTAATTATTTTCTTTATTTACCCGTTAGAGGAAATTCCTTTTATGGGCCAAAATAGAACTATATTATAGCAATCTCTCTCTCTCTCTCTCTCTCTCTCTCTCTCTCTCTCTCTCTCTCTCTCTCTCTCTCTCCTCTCTCTCTCTCTCTCTCTCTCTCTCTACATATTATTTGATTTATTTATCAGATGCAGCTGTCGACACATAATTTTATCATTTATGAATGCACAAGGCACTTGGATATGTATGTATGTATGCATGTATGTGATTACCTAATTGATTACCTAATTGTGTTTACGGGAAAGAGCCCAAAGCTCGTATCTTCCCGTCTCCTGATCGGTTCCATTTTATACTTAGTGATACTTATCATACCTGTCCTTAAAACTATGGATTGAGATAGCATTAACTACCTCCTCGCTTAGCCAATTCCAATTATCAACTACTCTTACACTGAAAAAGTATTTCCTTACATCCTGCAAAGAAGTTTTCTTACGAAGCTTCAAACTATGACCTCTAGTTCTAGAGCCAGCCATATCGAAATATCGATCCCTATCCACTCTATCATAACCATGAAGGAATTTAAAGACTGTCACCATATCCCCCCTTACTCTTCTAGCTTCGAGTGATGGCAAGTCTAATTCCCTCAGCCTCTCATCATAACTGAGATTGCGTATTTCTGGCACCAGTTTCGTGGCATGTCTTTGAACTTTTTCAAGCTTAGCTATGTGCTTTTTCAAGTGCGGATTCCAAAAGGGGGCTGCATATTCGAGTTTTGGCCTCACATAGGTTACATAAATATTTCTGAACATTTCCTTGTCCATGTGCCTGAAGGCTACCCTTACATTTGATATGTATGTATGTACGTACCTTACTGTATTTACTTGATTGTGGTCAAGGGAAATAACTCCCCGTCTCCTGACCGGTTTCTTGTGTTACTCAGTGAAACTTATCATACTTGTCCTTAAAACTAAAGAATCAGCTAACATTTTCTGTTTCCTTTATTAGCGAATTCCAATCATCGTCTGCTCTTAGGCTAAAAAAGTACTTCCTTACATTCTGCAAATGATTTTTCTTACTAAGCTCCAACCTAGATCCTCTAGTTCTGAAGCCACCCATATAGAAATATCAATTCCTATCCACACTGTTAACATCATGAAGAAATTTAAAAACCACTACAATATCCACCCCCATTTTTTAACTTCGAATGATGGTATGTCTTACTCTTTAAGCTGTTCTTCAAAACTGAGATTACATATTATTGTCACCTGCTTAGTAGGATGTTCTTAAACTTTTCACATTTATTTATATGCTATTTCAAGTGCAGTTCCAGAAGAGAGCTGCATATTCAAGCTTGGGCCTCACATAACCATGTAGATATTTCTGTATATATCCTTGTCCAAATGTATGAAGGCCACCCTTATGTTTGCTAAGAAAGCATATGCTACCCTTGCTGTACCATTTCTATGTATTTCCGGAGACATATCTTTTCCTTTCAGTGATTCTTGAAGCTCCTTTCCCGTTTTTTGAATACCCAAACATGGGTCTTATCATTACTTTACATAAGAACTATTGCATCTCATTAGCATCTTAATCTCTGACCGTTTACGCAGACTGCATAGTTCTTCCTGAAGCTTTCTAAAAATATATTCGTCTATTACTTTCTTCTGTAAACGTAGTCTCCGTGGCAAAATGGTAGGGTCCGCGACTCTGAGGCGGCAGGTCGAGGGTTCGCACCCCGTCACGGACTGAGGTTAGTAAGGGCATACACTCAGGATCATGATTACATCTGCCAAAACAAGTCCTTCGCAAGAAGGCAACCGTCCTAGCCCTTAGTAGAAAAGGGAGTTCGTGACGTAAAACCGAATCTGACTTTCTTCTGTAAACATATTTAAAAATTCATATACCGACTCCCGCAGAGCTTTTACATATATAAGGAACATATAAAGTGTTGGTTCTTTTGCAATTTACAGAGTAATTCGGATAAGATAAGGGGACCGCCCTAAAGTAACAGGTAGGTACTCAACATGGAAGGTGATGGAACTACGCTCGTGCCCACAGCAGAGCGATAGAAAGGACATTCAGCCTTAATTCCTCAATTTCAGTGCATCTGTGTCCACCCCCAAATGGGGACAAACTAGTGATACATAAATAGTGAAAAAGGATCTGAAAATAAAAATATTTTCATATAAATTCAAAAGAAAAAGAGTTCTGAACTACCGTATAAAAATAGCCATCATATTTCCGTGGCAAAATGGTAGCGTCCGCGACTCTGAGGCAGCAGGTCGAGGGTTTGCGCCCCGTCACGGTCTGAGGTTAGCAAGGGCATACACTCAGGGTAACGATTACATCTGCCAAAACAAGTCCTTCGCAAGAGGGCAACCGTCCTAGCCCTTAGTTGAAAAGGGAGTTCGTGACGTAAAAGCGAAACCAAACCATTAACGACATGAATTTCATTATCCATTCGACTGCGACTAAACATCTATTTTTTACTATTTTTTCCCCTTAAAATGAGTATAAATAAAAAAAAAATATTATTGTTCAAGAGACAGATATTTGCCGGTTAAACCTTGGCTTAATAGTTCTTTAGCAAATATATATAATAAACTCAGACCTCCTGAAGAATTAGGACCTGTAATTTTTACTGTCCTGTTTCTTCGATTAGATTAACTTAGTTTATCAGGTTAGGATAAGTCAGGTTAGGTTAGGTTAGTTTAGGTTAGTTTTTATCAATTTCTTTATGCAATTTAATACATGCATATACCTTGGCTGTTTCCACCTTTAATCGGGGGGTAGCCGACATCAAGGAAGGAATAGTTTGTGTAAAGGCAGATCCCAATTATTCAAAAATTAAAAAGAAGAATACCCTGTAACGCAGTCTTATCCACAATGACTTAAAATAGTTCTTAAAATAGAATTTCTCTTTCTTCCAAGAAAGGAGGAAGAAAAACGGAAAGAAGTAATTAGGGGAGAAGGAGAGAGGAGGAATGATAATTCCCTTCGTAAATTCTCTCGGTATTTTTAATAGCTTTATCCCTACTTGTGACGCTCTCGCGAGAAGGGAGGTTAGGCGGCAGAAAGGAAAATTCGGAGACTTTGCAAAGGCCTAGAATGATATAGGTTAAAGTTCATAAATATCTCGACATTGCACTGGCAGTATAAATGTTGTATAAACTGAAATCTCTCTCTCTCTCTCTCTCTCTCTCTCTCTCCATAGAGGGCAGGAAACCACTAGCTATAGAGGGAACTTCGTCATCCGCCCACACCTAGACTCACCTGCCCTAAACGCACAAATAAACACTCTTGGTACCCTTATCTCATTCGCACCTTTCTTCCACACCCACCCTTCCCCCTCCGCCAATAGCCACCCTCGCGATATACGTGTTTCTTAGAGAGAGAGAGAGAGAGAGAGAGAGAGAGAGAGAGAGAGAGAGAGAGAGAGAGAGAGAGATGCACGCTCCCTCTTACATCATCGTTGAGTGCCACAGAATATCATACTATAACTTCGAACCCTTTACCATAGTCTATCCCCTTTCCCCCAAAAGCCACGCCTGTTTGGCCTTAAAAAACACCCCATCCTTGTAAACAAGACGAAGCTAACTGCTCCCCACTACCACCCACACACCCATCCATCCCTCTCATTTAGCAATGAAGTCCCCATACCTCTGATCCCATCAAAAAAGCCCCAGGGCCAGAGGCCCCACATGAGGAAAGCAGTCAACCACTATCAAGTGCTTATAGTCGAGGTTTGAACGATTTTCCGATTAGTGCCTCGCTGGAAGCGGTAGAGTTGAGTTGGGTTAAGACAGGTATCGCTCTTGTCGCTCCAGCCATTCATATTTTATAGCGCTAATACTCCAGCCTCTCCAGAATGGTAAGAAAAATATCAATTTTGGTATAATAAATTTGAATAAACACTGTAATGCATAAAAGGATATATATATATATATATATATATATATATATATATATATATATATATATATATATATATATATATATATATATATATATATATATATATATATATATATATAATCATATAAAAGACATAACTGTCCTGATCAGGAATCGAACCCAATACACACTTATAGTTAATCCCTGTGTCCAAAAATGGCTTGAAAATGTGAATTGGGTTCCAATCCTGGTCTCATATATATATATATATATATATATAATATATATATATATATATATATATATATATATATATATATATATATATATACTCAGACATACATATGTGTATATATACATGTATATATACACATATGAATGTATATATGTGTATATATATGTATACACACACACACTATATATATATATATATATATATATATATATATATATATATATATATATATATATATATATATATATATATATATATATACTATATACATATATACATACTACTATATATATATATATATATATATATATATATATATATATATATATATATATATATATATATATATACATATACATATACTAGATCATTATACTTCGAAATGATAAATGTGACATTTTAATTAGTTGAAAATGTCTATGTGACGAAGTGTTTATTTCCTCTAATAACTTAAAAAAAAGACATGCATCTTGAGTACTATTTAATGTATAAAAATCTTACTTTTTTATGATAATATAAGTTAGTGAAATTTTTTAGATATATATAAAGATTTTTTTACTAGTAGAGTTAGTATGTGTTAATCTATTAATCATCATATATAAAATATAATGTTGAAAGCATTTCACTCTATGGATGTAATAAAAAAAAAATTTATCTATCTATCAGACGTATTAGAATATATTGGTAATCATCATATAGTATTATCACAGACTCATATATAGGTTACAAAACTATAATTATGCCCAGTAACTGCGGAGACAGTTATATTCAGTTAAAATCCTTTTGTATTATCCATATAAATATTTTTCTATCTTAACAATAATATTAAAAATCCTTATTAGACAAATATTTAAGCCTGTTTCAATAAGCGAATGAAATAAGTAGAAAGTCAGACACAGCCATCCGTATGATATATTTAAAGATGTGAAATGCTTTGAAACAAACTCTAGGAAACATGGAGTCCAAAAAACATTATAATTTTTTGTGATGATTTAAGTGTATAATAATCAAGAAACCCTTCTCTTTTTGTAGCCAGGAACAGGGCCAGTAAGTGCGAGAGATAGACAGAAATGTCTATCTTTGAACGAGATAGACAATGAGACTGCTCGTCAAATAAACCACTAAAACGTAATCTCTGGGACTATCTTTCTGTGAAAAAGAGGGTGAAACATTTTCTTCTTCTTCCCTTCTGCAGTAGGACTCTGTTCCTCATCACAACTATACCCCATCCATGGATTCAGAATTTTAAACAATTGCTTTATTTGGAGTACAATAATTAGCTAACCCACACACTCGCTGTAATTATCATAATGCTGGTTTTGTAAGGTAATTGGTTTACGCTTATGCAAAGCCGTACACTACATGTCAATAAAACACAAAAGAAAAAAAAAAGAAAAGCAAATGTATAGTTTAGCGTTTGTGTCATATGTTCAAAACTCTGCGGTTTTACGGACCCAAATTTTATAACTAATGAACGCAGTCTAATTCAAAATGTGCCTTGTGTCTTCTTATTCAAATTGTTTCACTTTATTATGTACAATTTCGATCCTGACGAAGTGATTAATTCTGGTTCACTTATTAGATAATAAAAATTTCTATATATTTAAAAAAAGAAGAAACACAGACATCTTCACGAAGTTGGACCTTACAGCTTAGGCTAGATATCAACTCAGAGCGTTATATTTTTTAATTCGCCTCAAATTGTCCATTACTTATCAAAATATGAAATAACATAAACCAAACAAAGAAATAGAGTGACAGTCTAACTTTATACCATTAGAATAAGCATGTAGTGGGTGCTTGAATCTCTAACAGTCAATGAATACGAGAGTAACGAGAAAAAAAAAATTAACTCGCTCTTCTCTGAACTCGTAAACCTCGAATTCTTTTTCTATTTGATCATTATCACGAACTGACGTCAGATGTTTTTATGTTCACGTTATTAATCCAAGTGCTGAGGAGATTTGAATTAAAAACACGAATTTAAACAAAATAACAAAATAATCAAACATATTTCTCTAATGCTGTTGTTATTGTTATTAATTGAAGTTTTATGTCACCCTTTCGAATGGGGGTGGACACGGAAAGGTTAGAGCTGGGGAATTAAGGCTGAGTTTATGCGATGTGGAAATGTCCAGATTTACATTTTTCCAGTTTTTACAGTAACAAAAATATCACCAATGGTTCGCTGTATTTGTTAATAGAAACGCGCGATGCAAATGAAGCATTTTCAGTTCGGGACCGGTCCCAAGCCCGGATAAGTTGCTAGGTAAGGTATTCGATTGTAAATTTTTGACTCAAAACCCATTGAGACACAGCGACCTCGTATAAAATTTGGAAATTAAAGAAGAAGAAAGCCAGATCACGTGTTATATAGTTGTGTCGTTTTTGTACTTATGTCCTATCATTTTTAAGTACAATAGCTATGAAATTCCTCACACACACAAATAGCTTTTTCAGCAGAGAGGCGTCTTTTTAATGCAAAAATAATAATAACAATTTTTGTTGGCATGAATTTTCTGAAAAAATAAAAAAAGTGTAATTCTGTATTTAGTCTATTTATAATATGTCTATTTTGTAACTACTTTGTTAATGACAAATAACACAACTCATTTTTATTTTTGTTTTTTGTAATTATATAACATGCAACAATTTTTTTTAGTTTTAATAATTATTTCATAGTTTTTCACAGATTAAGTATAGTGAAAAATACATTTTTCCTTGCACAATAATTTACTATATTTTAATGATGCCGTTTTATACACTATAAAATATCTAATATTAAAGTGGGTTAAAGCTTTCTTTCACACCCAACGAGTCAAATGAAATTAAAAACGAAGTAAAAAAACTACCAAAACAATAATTTCGTTTTCTAGCAAGAGTCTAACCTAACCTTAATTTTATAATAAAATACATGAGTTTTTCTTAACGGAGGGTGTGAAATTAAGAATTTACTCTGAAATTTGCCGTGATGTGTCATAAATTATCAGAAGATTAATGCATTGTATTCTAAATCTCTGATTAAATCCTTAATAAGGTCACACATCCTACCCCTGAAAAGAGTTATCTCACACTGTTGGAAGTTGGAACCTGAGGCTCCCATGCAGCTTTTTTCCACACAACACGTGGAAATCCGACGACATCTGGCAACTACATGTAGCTTTTTTTTCACAGCTGATAACTGTAATGAAATGTATGTATAGTACACATTACATAATTTCATATACAAAATAAAACACGGTCTTGCAAAGACCAAGAATTTAATTCCTCAATGTTCACTACTGTGGACGAAAAAGAAAAAACATATCTATAGTTGCCAGATGTCATTAGATTTCCAGACTAGCAGACGAAAATCCTACAAAACTGCATCACTTCGCATAAGTTATACGTGTATGGGTAAGAAGGGTCTTTTTGCCCTTGATTAGGCGGGATATACTTCTCCTTCATATAAAACTCCTTGAATTTGGAACAAACAATGCAAAATCGGGAATTTCTCAGTTATTAAATAAAGACTAAATTCTGTTTATACCTGAAGATTCTTATGGTTGAGAAGGACTACTTAATTTGGAATATGTTAAATATAATTACATACGTACAACATACAGTATTACACGCCATACCGACAATTGTATTTTGATAATGGTAAATAATTCCATTTTATATAAAGTCTTCTGGAAATTTGAAAAAAAATACAATGTAAGAACATACAATATTTTACCGAGCCTTGATATTTTTTTTTTTAAATGTGTTCATATATATTTTTTTATTATTTTTTTAAGGTGAAGATAGACGGACTACAAACTCAACCATATTTTTATTTT
>JAXCGZ010003800.1:110000-132500 GCA_037179515.1 Halocaridina rubra | reverse complement strand
AAATATACATACCAGAACCGCTATTGGATTTATGTTTTCCATGTCTATATTCTAGCATAAGACTGTGAAGCATATAAGGTATCGTAAAGGTGCAAAATGTAAATAAAGTTGTTTTCAAGTTTTCTTCTTCTTTCAGAATTCATGGAGATGATGACGGGTGATTAAGAGGCAAAAAGATATGTCTTTGTGCTTATATCAAAAGCTTTTTCTGTCCTATTTACTTTTTCTTCGACAAAATGTCACCATCGCATGAAATTCAATTTTATATTTTCTTTGTTACAGTTGATTTATAAAACTTGGAGGTATATCTGCTCTAGGTGTTAAGTTATGCAAAGATCTGCATATATGTGCATTCTACTTTGAATACCTCTCTCTCTCTCTCTCTCTCTCTCTCTCTCTCTCTCTCTCTCTCTCTCTCTCTCTCTCTCTCTCTCTCTCTCTCTCTCTCTCTCTCTCTCTCTCTCTCTCTCTCTCTCTCTCTCTCATAAATAATGATATTTCATTTTCACTTTTCTTAAAAGTTATTTTTTATGATCTTCGTGTGAGGAAATTGATAAATACTTTTATTTTATGATGAGAAATTGGACTTCTGCATGTTCCATTAATATAATATTATTTAACAACAACGAAATAACTTAGTTAACTTATGTCTGATAATCAAATGTAAAAAAAAAATCAAGATACAGCAATGCTCATTGTATGAAAACTCCAATTCAAAAATTAAATGTATACAAAAGTGACTTAGAAAACAAATGTATATTACACAGAACATGTGCTTATATTAATCAGTTCAAATTACTTATTAATTATTCTTAGCATTATTTTTATTATGTCTCTGTACATTCTTTTCATCTCGGTAATAAGTATTCTTATATTTTCTATGTATATTTAGTTCATTATAAATTCTATCACGTATTTTTTTTACCATTATGAATTAACACTCATTTGTATACATATTATTTTGCTAAATATATTTTGTATAATCATAATGCATTTCATTATATATATTATTTTATATAACTGATGGTAGATGCTGCTTCATTTAATTCTAACTTGGTTCGAACTGAGATTTCCTTTACCAAACGGTCTTTTATTCAAATATATTGACAGAAATCTCAAAATAAGGTCTTTTTCTTCATTGGTCCCTATAGAGAATTGATACTTATGAACAGAATTGAAATACGCTGCGGCAATTGACAAGGAGGACCCACTGGTCCAGAATTTCAAGCTTTCAAACAATATACACATTGTACTAGTGAATTATGTACAGTGCAAATTTGAATATTTGTGATTTGATAATATAGCTAGAAAACTGAAAACGTATTTTCGTTATCTGCCTTAACATTAAAGGTTAGAGGTCTCTAATGAAAGGCAGAGGTAAGGGACTGTGACAGCACTAGAGACCTACTCTAAATCTATCACATAGCACTGGTCCAAGCCCCCTCTCCAATCGCGTGGACCCAGTGATCTCCATTCAATTGCTGAATTATCAGGTAGACCTATAGGAAATCACCGACCCATTTATTTATTGCCCAGTTTAATCGGTATAGATATGGGACAGTGATATGCATCAAATATCCTCAGGATATTTAAGTCATATTGCAAAAGATCTTTTTTAAGAAAAAAAAAATGCTTTATGCATTTCCTCTAACATATATGACGGCTTCACATAATATGAGTACTACATTATCATCTAATTATGTCAGTGAATGAGTAGCAAGGAAATATATAGTCATTTTTAGGAACTACATAAATGACTCGGCCATAGCAGTAGCAACATGGTTGTAATTGGACTGCCAAGTTTACGATTAAAGGCCTGTCCACACGAGCGGGCGTGTCCGCGGGGCAGTGTGGTTGGTGAGCAAATTCTGTCAGGCATGCCCGTGAATGCTATTCACACGGAATAGGTGATGAATGGGCTGGCATGGCAGATGGTGGCAGTACTTTGTCAAGTGTTGTATGTTAAATATGGTGGCCAGTACTGCACAGAAGAAGAAACTTGCGTAGCATAATAATTGGTGTATGTACAAAGTAAAAGACCAAAATGAAGAGAATATGGTGCTAAGATTGGCTATGTTAACTTACATCTGGCAGTGTTGTACATCTAATACTTGCCTCCGACCACTGACCACCGGCTGGCGATTTCGCATAACACAGGCATGGGCATTTCGCTGGTTTGCCCGTTATAAGAGTCCGATGAAAGGCATGCCCGCCAATCAGGCCCACTCATCTGGACAGGCTTTAGGGTAGGCCAGCCTAGAATAGCAAGAAGATATCTCGCCGAGCTACTAGTTTAGTGTGGAACACTTGAAATAAATCGTATACTGCAGCATGTAGTTACAATATACGAAAGGGATATCGTAACAATATCATTATCTGCGGTAAAAGCTCCGAAAAAAATATGGTTTGCAAGAATGAGACTACCGTCTGAAGGGTCGTGCCTACTGAGAAAGACTGATGAACGTGGGAAAAGACAGGAGTTTATTGGCTATGTAATACAGCAATGAAAAAACAGCCATAAAAGTATGTCACTACAGCAATTCGAGAAATTAAATTATGGGATAGATATAAATTTGTAACAGGAAACTGGCTTGGAGATCGATTTTTTTTTTTTTTTGTAAGGTGTGTGACTCCAGAACAGGCCAAAAAAAAATAAAAATAAAACTGCCCTCATCGGACCTGGGCACAAAGAATTCAATGTAAAGAGAAAAAGAGATGAAGAGCTTTGCGATATGTCAAATGTGAAGGGATAATGTGTAACTAATATCCAAGAATATTCGGTGTTGATGGCTGTATCAAGCGAACTCAAGGCATGTCCAGACGAGCGGGCCTGATCGGCATGCATGCCTGTCATCGGTCTCATGACGGGCAAACCAGCAAAATGATCGTGCTCGTTAAGTGATATCACTAGCCAGTGCCCGCAAGTATTGGAGGTACGACACTGTCAGACCCAAGTTAACATCTCTTCTTTTTAGCGAATCTTTGGACAATATTCTCATTTTTCTTAGTACATACACCAATTATTATGTCCACAATTTCTTCTGAGCATTACTGGTCATTAAGCTTAACACACGACACTCAATAAAGTACTGGCACCATCGGCCATGCCCGCCCATTTATCACCTCTGCTGTGTGGACAACATTCACAGGTATGCCTGGCAGAATTTGCCAGCCAACTGCGCTGCCCGGCAGACATGCCCGGTCGTTTGGACAGGGCTTCATTTGAAATGTCTGCAGGTATAAAGAATATTTGGATACAAGGTAAAATATTTAGTTGGGAGGCTTTTTCTTGGAATTCGTAAGTGACCAGGAAGTCTATGTTGGTTATATAAAGACTGCATATATTGCTTTGTGCATTCTTTGCCATTATTCGATCAGGATTCGAGCTTGTTTTCACATGAGAACGGAACTAATTAACGAACACCACCAGTACTGGGTATATAAATTTGGGAACTTTAAATAAATTAAATCTTAGTTAGCCTTTAAAATTAGTCCGATATCCGAGAACTCGTTCAAGAGCGAAAAATTTTCAGTCAAAGCGATCAAGAAAGGACGGTATTGGTCTGTTTTCTCCTAGCTCCTGTTAACGAAGTCGACATAATGGGTAAACAGCATATGGCAAACCAATGGTGGGACTCACAAGGGCGATTATATATTGGGATCAAGTCAAGATAACGACTTCTCAGTACATTGAATAACCCTGCAAATGGTTTGATTAGGTTAGGCATTAACCTAGCCTATCTTGACCATTTATGGAGTTCCTGAATATATCGGGGATATGATCCTCTAAAAGCTTTTCTTATATAGGTCATGTCTGGTGTAATTTTTCCGTGGGAATATCAGCAATTCCGTATTATATATTTCTTTTAAGAGCTTTTTAGCAAATTCTTGCTGTCATTTCTATAATTTTATAACTGATTTTACATTATATACAATTTCAGCTTTACTTTCAGCTATTATTTCAAGTCTATTTCAGCTTTACTTTCAGCTATTATTTCAAGTCTAGATATCCTTACTACAATATTATTTCTATTTCTATTTTATTCTAGATATTGTATTAGTGGTGCAGTTACTTTTGTCCACTATTATTTTTCTTTTTGTTAAACAGTTACAATAAACATATTTCGTATCGGTCGACATTTTGTTACTTTTCATATAGTAAACATTTATTACATTTTTATATCTTGTATTCCACATTATGCATTGTATATTCTATATATATTAGGAGTTTTTATCTTAATCACCTCTTTTCAGATTTTAGTCTTTTTTTGTTATCTTTTCAGTTGTAATAAAAGTTTTATCTTACCTTCTTAAAATAGTTAAATTTTTTTAAAACTATAAATATCGCTTCTCAAATTGGTTAGTATAAAGATTTATATGTAAAGGTGTCAAAACGTCAATAGCCAACTTTTTTTCCCCAAACTAGTTAGATCTAATACCATTTTGAGCTATTCACCGGGGAAAAAAAATGAAAAGGCTCCAGAGTATAAAAATTATATTTATATTCAAAAAAAGGTACTGTATATAGATTTTATTTTATTTATACAGGAGGTTTAAGAAATACATTTTCCAAATATTAAACTGATAAAAGTTATATCACACAAGGTTATTTACTTTGTTTATATATACAGCTTTACAGTAAATACAATGATTAAAAATTATGTATTTTCATTCCACTTTAGTTTTACATATGAAATAAGTTCACATTTAGATTTAAACTACAAATAAGATTTAAAGTCAATCTTATATTTAAATTTCTATTTTTGTACAGTTTCAGCTATACGTATATCTAAAAATATATAGTTTTAAATGAAAGAACTTTAGAATATAGATTAACGTTAAAGAAAATGTTTAACATAGAGATCAAATTTGTAATTTTATGCTCCTTGATTGAGGGTATCATTGGGTTATTAGATTAGGTTAGAGGTTATCAAGTTAGATTTGGTTAGTTAGTGTAAATCTAGGGCAAGAGTTAGGTCAGTTAGAATAACCCTCAAAAACTGGGTGAAATTTGTTCATTTGATCTGTATATATTTAATTTTGATTAATATTTGTAGAAAATTTACTAATGGTTTTTAGTTTATCTTCATTTTCTTTTTAATTTACACAGCTTAACTGTATTAAACAGTAGAGCAAAATTTTAATTACATGTATGTGGCTATCAATGGGTTCTTAAGAATTTTATATAATTAAAGTTTAGTTTTTCTCTGTATATTAAACACTTGCAAACATATACAATGTTCAAACAATTAGAAAAGAGATTTAATTATTTTTTTCACATTACATATTTATTCAATTAAAAATTGAAAATAGGTTTTAAATACAAATTCGTTAAACTAAGAGTTTAAGTTTTCATATACAATAGAATTACCAAAATCATATCCAAATTAATATTTTGCATCCATTTTTACAATTAAAAACATACATAATACTTACCTTGCAAAAATTAAAATTTACCAAAAATGCTAAAAGAGAAATATCTTAACGAGCATATCCCTAATCCTATATTTGAGGTTGAATTCAGAGGTTTAATACTTTTTTATTGTAAATGTGAAAACTAACCTGGAGGACGATACGGTGTGGCTCAATTGAGGACTACCATCCCGGTGTCATCTTGCTTCGCTCCGAGTCGTCACACGCAGTCCTGGTGCCACGCAACAGTCTGCGAAGTAAAAAAAAACATGCACACACACGCACTATATATGCAAATATTTGATATATTCAGGATTAAACGTCATACAAGAAAACCCAGCAACCACATACCCTGAGAGAGCATTTCTGGTATGCCCTCTGCAGAAGCATCCCCTTGGCACTGATGCCTACCTCATCTTCGACTCCTTGCGCAAGCCTTTGTCCCTCATTGCTGCTTCACACGCAGTCTTCCACTTAAACGCCCTGTTGAACTACACATTAGTGAATGCAAAAAAAATAAAAAGAAAACCTTGAAAAGAAATTACTACAAAGTACATTCAGAAGGCAAAACCTGAAAAGGAAGACATGAGAAAAAAAATCTATTGAATGCAACTTCAAAAAGAAATTAAGCCAAAACAAAAAACCGCAGATGGGCAGCATTTGAAGTATTTGAAAGTTTATTAATTTTTTTCCCTTCCATTGGTTAGGTCTGATGCTGGTACATTTTTTTCTTCCATATTTTTCTTCTAGAGTGAACCCAATTTGCACCATAGAACATACTTCATAATCTGTAAAGACAAATAAATAAAAAAAAAGGAATTAGAATGCAAAAGGTTATACCACATGGAATATTAGACAAATTCCAATATTCCAGTTTATTTTATAAAACCAATTTCAGAAGCCGGTGGCAGTAATACTATATCCACTTTTGGTCAAGTTAAATTATTTGGGTGAACAACAGTTTCTTTGATTACTTTCCGCAAACTTTACTCTTAAAACTAATTGTGTACTTTCACCTATACTCTCCTACCAAACCTCGCAAAAAAAAAAAAAAAACGTACATTTTATACTCATTGTAGAAAAATATATATATTTTGAAATATACACCAACTGATAAGAATATTTCAACTTATTTAAAAAAAATATTTACAGTAACTTCTAGTGTAAGTAACATGTGCCACGTGCGACTTGCGACGCAAGTCGCACGTGGCACAAGAGACTTGGCTTGACGCAAGTCTCACGTGGCACAAGAGACGTGTCATGCCACTTCTGTGTGAAAGGTTTCTTATATTTCCGGATTTTCGTTTTCAACTCTCGTGCCACGCCACGTGCCACTTTAGCGTGATGCTGCCTAACATCCCTGTGTAATAGAACAATAACGGGGAGTGAACACTAAATGTGTAACAAGCAAATAAATATCGGTGAATAAGTAAGGACTGCGAACTAGTGATAACGAATTCTCTTTGAGAAGTTATTTGACAGCGTTATGCCGGATTTCCTCAAGTTTTTTGATAATTTGGTTTCATCAATATTCCTTTTTATATTAATAATTTTAAAATATTAAAAGGTAAATAAATTAAAAGTTACTACTTACTTCATTAATACTATGGCATTATGAAACTAGTACATCACGCTATCACGAATTTAAAGTTAAATTGATAGCTTTATAGGCTATCTTATCAAATACGTTTTCACTAACCCACCCCACCCCATAACTTGCAACCCAAGATTCAGTTTTACTTATAGATGGTAATCTCCAGACAAAACGCTTCTCTAAACCTTGTATAGATCTATATATACTCATCTATACTTTCAGAGAAGGTTTTGCAATTACTACGAAGAGCAATCCAAGACCTATGGAATGGGATCATAATTATGCAGAGAAGTAGGTAACTTTTTAATACAGAAAAGTAGGCAACTATTACTAGATTAATTTGATTCAAACAACAAGGCTATTACGATAAACCCACAATTGAGGCCATCATGGCTTTAGGAAGGCCATCATGGCATTAGAAAGGCCATCCAGATATAATTCCTCAACCACACTGTGTCCACCCTTAAAATGGGAACTTAACATTATCAAAATGAGGACATATAACGAAAACCGATCCTCACATTTTGTTTACATTTTCTCTAGTTTCAACAAACATATTATTCTTGACATCTCATCCAGGATTTCACTCAAAACAACCGTAAACGGCAATAACACACCTTTTAAACAAGATTTTCTTGGTGATATACTGGAAAGGAGGGAGCTGGATGTTCTACTATCTATCACCATTGAGAGTATGTTGTAATAGTGAGAAATTACCTTACTGTACCAGCATTTTAACACCTCCGATAGACCCGTCCCAAGGAGATTGTAAACACGTGCGCAGACTCTCTGTTTGAAGGTTTCCAAACTCCATTATCAAATATCTCTCTTAGAAATCAACAAATGGCGGTAAAAGTATTTAGAACCTTTGATTTTTTCCCTGGAAATTATTGGCTTAGTTTTCGCCTTTGAAAATCGTAAATATGTTTAGTATATCATGCAAATGTATACAATACATTACTGTAAGTTGTGTTGTTGTTGTTTTTTTCTTTCAGTTGTTAGTGATCGCTGCTCGTAATTCGCAACCTGGATTCTATTAATACTCATTATATGAGGCTATCGTGTGATTACCTAATTGTCATTACCTAATTGTGTTTACGGGAAAGAGCCCAAAGCTCGTATCTTCCCGTCTCCTGATCGGTTCCATTTTATACTTAGTGATCCTTATCATACCTGTCCTTAAAACTATGGATTGAGTGAGGGGGGGATATGGTGACAGTCTTTAAATTCCTTCATGGTTATGATAGAGTGGATAGGGATCGATATTTTCATATGGCTGGCTCTAGAACTAGAGGTCATAGTTTGAAGCTTCGTAAGAAAACTTCTTCGCAGGATGTAAGGAAATACTTTTTCAGTGTGAGAGTAGTTGATAATTGGAATTGGCTAAGTGTGCATATCTATAGGTATTTATGCATTTATGTGAGGATATCGTGTGTGTACATATAAATATTTATTTATTTATGTATTCATTATTATTATTATTGTTATTATTATTATTATTATTATTATTATTATTATTATTATTATTATTATTATTATCATTATTATTAAGGTCTCTCTTCATTCATCGAAGATATTACTGAAAAAAAGTGATCTGATAGTTTTTACCATTAAAAACAAAAGTTTTAGTAACATGGCTCTTAAAAGCATATGTTTTCTTACATAAATTATCTATGAAAACATATGCAGACATAAGCTCTGAATTTCAATGCATTTAAAAGGATATTCTGCCGGGCCTCATACATGACAGAAGATCCTTGTCCACTTACACGGTAAATGACCCTAGCAGAGTGGTGGTGAAGGGAGAAATGTGACAAACTTTTATTCCCAAAACGTTAAGAGGAGTGATAGAGGTACTCTATTTTATGCTGAATATGTGTGCTCTGACTGGGTCACCCCCTTAAAGAGGGATTGTAGCCATGTATATGATGATGAAAATATATGAAAATATTCTTTACCTTGAATTTATCAGCTTTTTTACCATGATATGCATATCATGAAAAAATTAACAAAGAAACAAAATGGATCCTGAAATGTATAGCATTATTACAAGAAAAAAGATACTCATTATTTTATTTTAAGAAAATCGACCTTGAAAGCAAAAAAAATATATGTTTAGTCTAATGACATTGGAATTTTGAAGTCAAATTTATATATTCTGTCGACTGGTGAAATCAGAATTCAGAAAAAAAACAACAATTTTGAGGCAATATTGGTGAAGCATGAATCAAAAGGCAGAAAATGAATTAAGAAATCACAGAAAAATGAGGAATGTTTGTAACTTAACTGCAACAAAATGGCTGCTAATTTGGCATTTCTTATTTTGACAATCGCCAGTATACTAAAATACACCATTGAACTCCAAATATAAAATATGACTTATAAAATACTTAATTTTTTAATGTATTTTATTCATATTATTAAAATATGCTGAGCTCTTTCAACCTCAACATAAGATGAAAAAAAAAACTTTAAGAAAAACGATGTAATAAAACATATATTTAGTTACGTAAATACATTTACATAAATTGAAATATTAATTTAGCAACTTGGAAATCAACGAACGAGTAAACAAGCCAAGTTGGCTGTAAAAATTAACAATAAATAATTATTTTTAAGCATTTCCAAAAGATACTATTTGCAGAGATAATACAATAATTATTACTATTCTAGTCCAAATAAATTGTTTAATAATTAGATAATTTCAATATCTGGATTGAATATAGTCGGATTCGATAATTAAATCAGTACACATAATTTTCCGAGTATATATATATATATATATATATATATATATATATATATATATATATATATATATATATATATATATATATATATATATATATATATATATATATATATATATATATATATATTTTTTTTTTTTTTTTTTTTTTTTTTTTTTTAGCTTATCCTTGATTTCTTTCAAATTTACTGCTCATTTTGGCTGAGTGAATGAATATAGATCATTTATATATTTTCAAAAGTATTTGACTTCCACGTGTAGTGGTCACCATGAAGAAGTCGCAACCTTGAGTAGTCAGAACGAAGGTTCGTGGCCTCCAATGGTCTTAGGTTAGAAAGAGCATTCACTCAGGGTAACGATCACATCTGTCAAAATAAAAGTCCTTCGCAAAGAGGCACCGTCCTAGCCCATAGTAGAAAAGGGAGTCCGTGACGTAAAACCACGTTTGGTAGGTAAATATAAGTTCATTGTTCGTAGATTATTCATTGGCGGGATATATTCTAAAAAATATTATGTTGTACAAAATATTATAATATCACAATCCCTCTTGAAAATTATTTAAATGCGTGTGTTCATGCATATATATATATATATATATATATATATATATATATATATATATATATATATATATATATAAACTTAACTAATCTAACCACATTGAAACCATTTTTTTTTTTTTTTAGCATACCTGTACAGTACAATATATTTACTAGAAACCTGTAGAATACATGTAAAAATAAGAAAGCTGTTTAATTACATTTAAGAACGAACAATTGTATAATTAAGGCGCATAAGAATTTTTTGTATATATAAAACTAAAAATAAGCCATTATAAAAGTTTTATATTAGTACCAAAGAACATATTTGAATAATAAAAATAAAAAAATAAACGACACATTATTGCGTAAATACAATATTTACTAAAAGAATTCGCCATAAGTAAATGTCAAATAAACACTCGGAATAAATTATATATTACATGTATGTATAAACAAACAAAACTCCATCTTTGTTAAGAGCTTAAACAATTACAGGAATTTAATAAAAAGAAAATAGATAACTATCAATTATAAACTTATACATGATAAAATACACCAGACCCCCTTGGGTGTGACGTCATAAAACAATAACCATCGTCTTGTTGAACGCCACATGCGGAACGTGAGTAACTCCTTCTTTATACGTTCTTTTAACCCATTTTTCACTTTTGTCAAGTCTTGTTAGACCACCCCAAGAGCGCCTTTCGATGGACCTGACGAAGTTGTGACCGTATTTTCCACGTCTTCTTAATTTAATGAGAATATAAGGGTTGGGAAATGGTGAGAGGGGTTCCTAGCACCACGGATTGAACACCGCTTATTATTGACAAATATTCAAAGAAACTTCGCCATAATAACATACTGTTTATTAACACCTGATTATGCCTTATTTAGACAGAACTGACTGAGATATGGTCTTATTTTACACGTCTGATTAATTAAATGAGAATTTAAAGGTTGGGAAATGGTGAGAATTGGAGCTGACAGTTTGAAGACAGCTTGTTGATGTAAAACCACAATAAACATTCACAGAAACTTCAACATTAATTCATACATACATATACAATGGCCTCAATTCTGCCATATATGGGGAGTGGCCGAATCAAAGCGCACACTAGACGCCAATTCATAAGTTATTCGTCTTTGCTCCTTAAGGGGGGATAGGGTGCCAATACCTCACTTCTATTACACTACTAGGTCAGCCTCAGACATAGTGGGGAAGGACTTTCTGAAACAAGAATTACAGGCCTACGGATGTTTATTTGCAGAAGAATTTTCTGTTTTAATGTTTTTTACTTTTTTTTTTGTTTAGTTTGCAATCTTTTCTACAGTTTTCTTTCACAAAATTTACCTCATACATAAGATATATAATGTCTATTTTTTTTATTATTTTTTTTTGCTTATAGACTTCATTGATTGCAACGCAAATACAGATATTTAAAAATCACATTAATTTTTTAATCTCTTAGACTGATAATATTATTATTATTATTATTATTATTATTATTATTATTATTATTATTATAATATTGATATGCAATGAATATAATTTTGCTGAACCTTGTTGCTTAGTAGCCAATACCAAAACCTTACCAGATTAATAGCATAACAGGAACATTAAATATTTCTCAAAACTACTTGCAACTGTCAAAACAATGATCTTTATTCCTAAGCACTCACATTGGCTTTGGTAAAATTGCATTATAGGACCACCTCTATTTTCCAATTGAAATAAAAAAAATTTTGGTAGTTTTTTAGGTGTTTAGAACTAACCTAACCTAAATTAACCTAACCCCATTATTTCATTAACTCAGTGCGCGATTTGAAATTGAGTAACGGGCGGCTACAGCAACTCTTCACTTACAGAAAGCCAGTGATTTTTAACTAACGGTTAATTTTTCCCAGTGATTTTTAACTAAAGGTTAATTTTTCAGAGTGAAGGACTAATTTCCGGAGCAAATGAAGGTCAGATTCGCTTAAAACACATAAAAAACTAGCAGAAAACCTTTATTTCAACTGGAAAACAGAGGTGGTCCTATAATGCAATAATACCTTGGCTTTGACTAAATACCGCTCGGATCCTATGACTTTTCAAATTGCTTGCAATCAAGGATACTCCAAGGTGCATACAATCACTGACTAGTAACAAACCTCTGTACAACCAGTAATAAAACCAAAGATTGCATTTATGAACCAACAGATATCTGATATTTTAGCTTATAGCTTAGGTTATGAAGTGCATCATCAGAAACAACTGTATATCAGCTTACTTTGTGAGGATATTAAGTCACTGATTTCTGTCTCACCATTACTGTAGAGAAAATTTAGCATTTGGATTCTGTCTTTCCAGAAAATACAACTTTTTCTTTTTGAAATAAAAATGAAAATCTTTATTGACAGTGATTTCAGTCTTTAATTTATAATATGCTTTACAAAGAAATACTGTCTCCATGGTTTGAAAAACAATAAAACTACCTTCATATACCCTTTGGGAAAAGGAGATAAATAAAGCGGTGCAGAAAGCTCTCCATATCTCCCACCTAGACTTTTATTTTCTTATCGCAATACCTATTATAATGTAGGTATAGATAGGCAGGGACGGTGACGTCCTGCTCTTTATTCTTTTGTAAAACCGCTCTGTCTAGGAAGAAGAAAAATGGGAAAGGAATATCTTTACTGTACAAAGAAGTAGCAATGCTTTCTTATACACTAACACAGCATTGTTGCCATAACTGAACAAGAAAGAAGATGTAACATGGCTTCATCATGCCACTTATCTTCACCCTTTTCAATAGCTGTACTATGAGAAAAAATTATTCAAAGTGGAAGGGATATATCTTATTTAGTCAGCTCTTACTACAGAGGAAATACTATTGAGGTATTCTTTATCCTCTATTGACTAGGATATTTATATGCTGTGACTTATTTTGCAGAATGCGACGTCGGTTGAATAGTCGTGCCTGTGATCCCTTTGATGAATGGCTGGACTCGCTTGGTCTCTGCCGCAAGCAAGTTGCACGAGACGGGTCATGCTTGTTTCGGGCTGTTGCTGAACAGGTAATATACTGTATTTCATTTTTCGTCATGTCATATATTAATTCATATTTTGGACAAACAGAATTCTAGGAAGCTAAGACTTCCATGCTTTAACTCCTTAATAGAGCAATTTTTTTTCACTAAGCATTTCATTTAGGCATTTTTTTTTCTTAGATACAGTATACAAGAAGGTATTCATGAAAACAAGTTTGTTTTTACCATTTAGCAATTTTTTTTATTTAAGAGTGATAAAGAACTTACTATCCCTTCTGGATAGATCCATGGATACAAGTTCTTTGGCAAGAATTTATCCAGTTCTATCAAATAGCGGAAGTTGAAAGAAAAATTTTGTTTACATGGCAGTGTTTTGGAAAAGCCCCAAACTATGAAAACGGATAATTTATAAATGGGCTAACACCAGAACTCTCATAGAACTCTAGAGTTAACTGTGTGAATTCATATTTGGCACAATGAAGTATTATTAGTTACGGGATGTTTTGTGAACGTTTAGTCATTAATCAATGAAGTTGAGGACTTTCTGCTTAATGTACATAGATTTTTAATTACAGTGCTGTTATATACCTAGTAATAATCTCATATTTCAAGATGTTTTGACTGTATATGTATCATACAATTACGAGTCTAGTATTCAATATCCAATGATGTTATAAATATGTTGCTACCTTGAATATGTTAAGGATATCACTTTTTCATATTTTTGTACAGGTATTTTTAACACAGACCGAACATGTTCGAGTACGCTCACTATGTCTTCAGTATATGTTACAGCACAAAGAGGACTTCCAGCCTGTAAGTTTAATGTTGATATCATAAGAATATTGTATAATATCATTTTTGCTCTATCATTTACCTTCACTCTTGCATGTGTGTGGTTTGCCTCGGAGACTACAATTACAAAGGGGATTGCTGCCATTGTAACTATGTATATATTTAGTGTCTTGCCTCAAATTTGCTTTCTTTTTCTATATCTGGTGCTGAGTCAAAGTACACTCTTTAACCAGAAGCTAATATACCTCGAACACTCGCTTAGCTCCTTGGGAATAAAAGGGTGACATAATTCCCCACCACTACCCTGGTTGGGTAATCCACAGGTTAGTGGGTAAGGACTTTCTGCCGTGAGACCGACAGCCTCATATTGTCTTAGTGGTCTTTACAAGCTATTTTCTTTGGATAATCATACTGTGGAAGGTGTTAAGGGGTTCATCATCTCTGTAAAAATGACTCTGATTCTTCATGTTCGCAGTTTGGGAGTTGACATGAAATACAAATACAGTATAGACAGGTCTAATATCTGAATGAAGTTTTTGAAGGAGAAATCATGTATTACCAAAAATATAAGTACAATATATCATGTATTCATATCCTAAATCCTACTTTGGTTGATATTTTTAATTTGCTATTAAGCGGATTTTAAATGAGATATTTGTTATGACTTTAAATATAAATATTTGAAATTATTTTGATACTCTGGTCCAGAATGCTAAATTTTTGTTGATGTTATCTTAAATTATTTCACTCAGTTTTGAGTGAGAAATACTATTTCTTGAAAGTCAGGTAGTTTATATTCCTAGATCATGCCTTTTAATTTGGTTGATGTTGTTGTATGATTGATTTATTGCACACTATGGCATAAGTCAGCTTCATAGTCAAGTAGCATTAAAAAAAGATATTTTGAAACAAAATGACAAATTTTTTTGCAATTCATGCCACACTGGCACACATGATGCTGAAGGCATTGTACTCTTCATACTATATATAATTTATGCAGTATTTACTATCATACTACAGAACCTCCTCTACTTACAAACAACCAAGTTACAAACATTCACCTATCCGTTATCTACCCATGTATTAATATATGTATTCCTGTACTTTACTGCATTATTACATTATTACTGTATAGAAATGAATTAATACTGTATACTTTGTTTTATGTAGCAGTTAAGCATCTTTAACCGAAGTGCTGTACAGTACTGCTTATGTATGTACTGAACAGTACTTTTTTTACCAAAATACAACTTACGAACAAATCTACTAACGAATGGACTTCTGGTACCTAACTCGTTCTTAGGTTGGAGGAGTGTCTGTACTTTTTTTATGAGTGTGACACAGGCAAAGAAATTTGCCCTCATTGGGCCCAGGCACTAAGAAAGCATTAAAGATTGACCTTATATTTCATTTATACAGTTCTTGGATATGCCCCTGGATCATTATGTTTACAACCTTCATGACATGAGAGAATGGGGAGGACACTTGGAGATTATGTCTACTGTATACTTTGTTTTATGTAGCAGTTAAGCATCTTTAACCTAAGTGCTGTACAGTACTGCTTATGTATGTACTGAACAGTACTTTTTTTTACCAAAATACAACTTACGAACAAATCTACTAACGAATGGACTTCTGGTACCTAACTCGTTCTTAGGTTGGAGGAGTGTCTGTACTTTTTTATGAGTGTGACACAGGCACAGGCAAAGAAATTTGCCCTCATTGGGCCCAGGCACTAAGAAAGCATTAAAGATTGACCTTATATTTCATTTATACAGTTCTTGGATATGCCCCTGGATCATTATGTTTACAACCTTCATGACATGAGAGAATGGGGAGGACACTTGGAGATTATGTCTATGTCTCGTCTTTTTAAGTAAGTGGTGTTCTTGTGTCTATAGGTGGTGATGTGGATATGTATTAAGAAAAAAGAACATATATTGTATTTCGTGTTAGCCTTCTTGTATGGATATCTGGATCTTGGAAGGAGGAGTAACCCCCAGACCATTAAATATTCCCATAAATGGTAAGGTTAAGTTAATGCCTTTGATAGTTTAACCTAACAATTTATGGGGTTATTTTATATCCTGCAACTACTGTACTTATCTTTACAAGACCCTTATCTCTTTCTGTGGTGTAAGATATATTTCATAATATTTTTGTCTATAATGCTATGTAGTTGAAGAGTTGAAAGTTCTTTGTTTCCCAGAGTTCATTCTCTCTTTGTATCTTACTCTGCACTTTGTTATTTGTTTCTACTGGGGCAGTGGACAAGAATACCACCCTTGTTGACCTGCGTGTATTACAGTGTTCCCTTGCTATATCGTAGTTCACCTATCGCGAATTCAGTGCATCGCAGGTGTGTGTGTGTGTGTGGTTTTTTTTTTTTAGAATATTAAAAAATTTAAATTTTCAGTATTTAAATTATTTTATTGAAGAAAAAAATTCAATTATTTTATTGATAAAAAAATGTACTTCCCAGCCTAATAATAATAAAACAGTAAGAGATAGTAAAAAAAACATAAATTTAAACATGTAACTCTGCACCATAAAAAGTACGATACTGGTATCGGCGTTTTGGAAAATGCAAAGGGTCGCACCTACGTGAGCTAGCACATATTTAAATTTCCAGTATTTTGATTATTTTATTGATAAAAAAAAAAAAAAATTTAGCCTAAGAATAATAAAGCCGTAAAAAAATATATATTTAAACATGTAACTCACATTATTGCACCATGTAAAATACGATACCGGTATCAACGTTTCGGAAAACGAAAAGGGTCTCACCTACGTGAGCTAGTACATATTAAAATTTCCAGTATTTTGATTATTTTGTTGATAAAAAAAAGTGTTTCCTAGCCTAAGAATAATAAAACAGTAAAAAAGAGTAAAAAACATAAATTTAAACATAACTCACAGTATTGCACCATGTAAAATACTGTACGATAGCATACACTGTATTGGTGTCTTGGAAAACGCAAAGGCTCGCACCTACATGAGGTAGTTCGTGGGATGCTATTGGCTGAAAGGGTGGGAGACAACGCATCACAAAATTGTTTTTCTGTATGTTCTGTATCATGGGGTCTGATTGGCTTTTTGATTGAAGCTTGGTTCTCCCACCATCTTCCATTGTCTCACCTCACCTGTTCAGTCTAACTCACGTGTGCGCCGTTCGCATTGTGCTTGTGATTTTATTTACTCGTTTTTCAACCTCTACAATATCTCCCAAGCGTCCTTCATCTTCTAAGGCTTTTGGTAGTAAGCCTAAGCGGCAAAGGAAGATGTTGACCATAGCAGATATGGTAAAGCTGTCAGATATGCTGATGGAAGGATGAGGGTTCGCGGATGTCGGCCGCCATTTTGGCCTCAACAAATCTACTGTTCAATACATCAAACAGGACGAGGCAAATATCAGGAAAACAGCAACTATTTCATTTAGTAAAACAGCGAAGAGGGTCGTAACACCCCGCAGTAAGATAATAGTGCAGATGGAATCTGCTTTGTCCCTCTGGATTGCTGATTGCAGAAAGAACATCAACTTAGTCACCAATATCATACAAACAAAGGCGAAGAAGCTGTACGAGATATTCGCTGCAAACGAACCTGACGACGACAGTGGCGACCGTGGAGAGGGGGAGAGAGAAGATTTCAACGACCCACAACCAGGACCCTCCAGCGATTCTTCACTGAGGAAACAATTGTTTGTGGCAAGCAAGGGATGATTCGCCAAATGTCAAAAACGCCAAGGCCTAAAGAGCGTTTCGACTCATGGCTAAACTGCCTTTGCAGCTGAAGATTACGTGAAAAATAACTTCAAGAAAATTATCGAGGAAGGCGAATATGCTCTTGAGCAAGTCTTTAACATGGATGAGACTGGGTTATTTTGGAAGAGAATGCCGTCTCGCACTTTTCTCTTCAAGGAAGAAGCTAAAGCCCCGGGATTTCAAGCGCACAAAGACCACATTACCCTCATCATGTGCGGGAATGCTGCGAGCTTCATATTAAAGCCCAGGCTTATCTACAAGTCTAAGAACCCTAGGGCTTTGAAGAATAAGAATCTGCTGCCTGTGTATTGGATGCATAACTCTAAGGCCGGGATATTGAAAAGCCTCACATCAGACTGTTTTCACCAATGCTTTATCCTTCAGGTGAAAATTTATCTTGCAGAAAAGGGCCTTGAATTTAAAGTCCTTGTTTTGATGGATAATGCTGATGGCCACGCAACTGATCTCGAATATGACGGTTTTCAAGTAGAGTTCCTGCCACCGAATACGACATCACTGATTCAGCCTATGGATCAAGGCATTATTCGTGCGTTCAAGGCCCTCTACACGCAAAATATTCTGGCGAACCTGGTTGAATCCATGGATGCGGACAAAGAATTCTCACTGAAGACTTACTGGCGTAACTACACAAAATAGTCAGAATACAATCAAAGAGATGGAGCCGGCCACAATCAGTGCCAGCTGGAAGAAATTGTGGCCCGAAGTCATCTACGGCTACAAGGGATTCACTCCTGATGAAGTCCATAACTCGGCAGTTTCGAAAGCTGTGAAGTTGGCTGCATTTTTAGGAGGAGAAGGCTTTGAAGATATGCCTCACGAAGACGTGAATGAACTGAAGGACTGCCACTCGCAGCGAAGAAGAGGAAGAAGAACAACCAGAGCAAACGCATGAAGAAATCGAAGAACCTGGCCTTACACTCGAACGTCTGGCAGCCTTGTATGAACATGTGAAAGGAGCCCAACAACTCACTAGAACATGACGGTAATATGGTTCGTTCGGTAACCTTCTGCAGTGTTCTCGACGATGCCATGATTTCTTACAAGACCATCTTCGCACAAAAGAAGAAACAGTGACAGCAACTCCCCATTACCATGTTCTTCTCTCGCAAAAAGCAGCAGTAAAGCTGTCATTGGCTGTGGAATAATTTCCTCTGGAGACTATACACGTCATCATCACGTCATTCACGGTAGCTTTACCTATCACGTTCATGTAAAGTTATGCTTGCATGCTGTTATTAATAAAGTAAAGGTTGGATTTTTAACAGTGCAGGGAGGGTTTATACAGTAAAGGTAAAAATAAATGTAAAATACCTATGTATTTGAGTATGTACACGTCATTATCACCTCATTCACGGTAAGTTTACCTATCACTTTCGTATAAATTTACGCTTGCATGCTGTTATTAATAAAGTAAAGGGTGGATTTTAGCAGTGCAGGGAGGGCTTATACAGTAAAGGTAAAATACCTATGTATATATTGTGATCCTACTTCGCGGATTTTCACATATCGCAGCCAGACCCAGAAACAAACCCCCGTGATAAAAGAGGGAGCACTGTATATGTCTGTTAGTTGGGTATTCAAGAGAAATATAAACTTTTTACTGTGTAAGATCAGACATACCAGTATTGCAAGTATACTTAGTTATTGTTTGCATTATTTATGAGGCATTTTTTATAATATTTTTGTATTTTCAGGAGAAATTTTATTATTTACCGAGAAATTGGACAAGAGCCATACAAAGTCACAGATATTGAAGGAAAGTCATTGATGTTGAGCTTCACACATGGAAACCACTATGACATTGTCTACAAAAAGGAAGATGCATCATTACGTGGCTTTTGTCAGTGTAAGTTTGTAAATTATTCTGCATTGTTGATGAGCATTTGTAAGGTAAATCTGTTTTACATCCTTCGGTTATCTCATAGCAAAAACCTTGTTCAGATTAAAAAGGATTGATAGGTCCTCATTTACTCATTCCTTCCTCTCACTCTATTTCTATGGCATGAAAGATGAAAGGGGTTCTTGCTTTGAGTCGTATCTGATGGCATGCAGAGAATGTAGGTGCTGAGTTCTTTTTCTGCCATCACGAGAGATATTCCTCCTCGTTACCTTTTGCACCATGCAAAATTACTGTGTAGGATTATCTCTGAGTAACCTCCAGGTACAAGGAGAGTCTAATCTAATCTACATTTTATGTAGCACTATAAGTCTTCCTAATGGGGATGGACACAGAATGTTGGAAGCTGGAGAATTAATACTTGATGCCCTCCCTAACATGCAGTGGCTTCGATCACGGGTGTTTTACTTTCTAAGGCGACGAGAGTATGAGTGAAACTCCAGGTACAAGGAGAGTCTAATCTAATCTACATTTTATGTAGCACTATAAGTCTTCATAATGGGGATGGACAGAATGTTGGAAGCTGGAGAATTAATACTTGATGCCCTCCCTAACATGCAGTGGCTTCGATCACGGGTGTTTTAATTTCTAAGGGGACGAGAGTATGAGAGTGAAAATCAGACTCCCCAACTACTATTATCTTGTCTTTCTTTTTTTCGTTCTTCCATTAGTTGTTGCTGCCTTGCTAACTGCTTGGGAGAGGAAATAAGTTTATGTAAAAGTACCCTATAACATGTTTATAGTAACTTACAGTTTCAAATTTCTCTTGCAGCTGTTGTATATGACATTTTGTATTCCCATGTCTTTAAACTAACTGACGTGAGATTAGCAGTTGATACCATGCTTCACGACAAAGAATACGCCAACCTTCGTAGAGACTCTTCTAATTCTGCGGAACTGAAGGAAATAGGTGCACTTGTGGAAAAGATCATTGGTGTTAACGTGTCTAGAGATAGCCAAGATGGGGATGAGAAAAAGTAAGACTGTCGGTTTCTGCTTATGTGTTAAGTGAAGTATTTGATTGGAAAGTTTCATTGTTTGCCTTGTTGTGAGTCACTATTAATCCCCAATATGGGGATGAACATTAAGGCTTGATGCCCTTCCTAGCACCCAGTGGTGGGCTCGATCACAGGTCTGTCTGATTCCGAGTCGAATGCTGTAATCTCTGCACTATAACAGTCCCCTATCTGATTGAAAATTAAAAAAAATTCATTTTCTTGTTCATTGTATATGCAGCTGCTAATAAGTGATTTTTATTAATGAGATGCAAATGAGTCATATTTATTATCTAGCAGTTCTTCTTCTTTTAGTCTTTTGTTCAGCCTGCTGTCTGTTTTGTAAGTGTATACAGAAAATAAAAGTTTTATTCTATTAAGAAAGAAGAACTTTTTGCAGTACACAATTTTTTTTTTTCTTGCCAATATATATGTTGAAATTTAAACAAGATATCTGCCTTTTTATATTTTTCTAGTGAGAGCAGTGAGGAGAAAGTAAGTGCCAACGATATTCACCCAGACGATGTACGAGGGCTGCTGACACACGGTATCCCTCCTTTTTCGTACAAAGTGGCTAAAGCCCTAGATCCTGACTTATATCGCAACATTGAATTCGATACTTGGAATACAGTAAGAAGAGGTGAGTGAAAGGGTCAAACAGAGGAAAAGGTAAATGAATTAACAAGAATGCATTTTTAGACAAAGATAATTGGAATTTGTTTTGATGGTTTTAGAGGTAAGATTACCTATGTAGGCAATTGGGTTTGCAAGCAACTAGATTGCAGCTTATGAACATTTTCACTCTGTTCAAAAATTAATTTAAAACAGAAGCACACATGATTGCTGTTATGATGAAGTTTAAGAATATATCTTGTATTATATCAAAACTTCTTGAAGCTTGTAATGCTAAGAAACCCCCAAATCCCATTGTAAAGTTAAATAACCTTATAAATTACTAGGTTTACTAGATCCAACACCTGTTATTAAGTGTTGACATGTACTAGAGATAGAATAAGTTGGAAAGAAAAAATACCCAAGACAGACAGCTTTGAAGGAAATATCATAAAAGGACCATGACAAACCAGGGCTTCTGAGGCCTGATTGTGAAATTTATTATTGACAGGGCATGGTTCATTACACATACTTGCATAAGTGTGACTGGATATATGTTTGTAGTTATAGGATAGCAATGCAATGCACTGTTTTTTATTCATAGTCCCCATTCGAATTGGGGTGGACACATTCATGATGTAGCTATAAGGAAGAGTTGTTGACATTCCTAGATTATGTGGCTTAACAGCCCCATTAAGGACAATTGGGCTGGATACCCTTCCTAATGCCCTACTGGTGGAATGGAACCCACATAGTCTTTTCCCAACTTGTGTATTCTGTCATTGAACTACCGCAGCACCAGTTAGAGAGAGGACGGCAAACTTTATATTTTTGTTGTTGTGCAGCTTTTCTTCCCTGAGGTGTGGTCACTGCCAACTCTGGTGGGAAAAAGATCAGTTAAAATATCTATGTGAATTTTGTAACATTTAGAGAGGTAAATTTTAAAATGGGAAGAACTTTTTTCAGACACATCTAAGGATTGCACACACCACTATGCACTGTATGAGCAAATGTAGTTGAGATTATTAGTTAGATTATAGGTATGTTTACCTTGCAAACAGTTTGGTGATTTTTTCAATATTTTATATA